>CM077345.1:38484499-38686499 GCA_039655645.1 Ammopiptanthus mongolicus
TGTTTATGCTCACTAAGGAGTTTAACATACTCTCTCTTGAGGGATTTGAAAGCCTTAGATAAGCCTTTGGATTCCTCTACCAGCTCTTCATAAGCATCATGCAATTCCTCAAATTCAGAATATACTTCAGTTTCAGGTTCTGAATCTTCTTTGGCCATCATACAGAGATTGGCTTCCTCCTCTGTCTCTTCTTATTTAGAAGATGTACACTCAAGATCTTCCCACGTGGCCATCATACCTTTCTTCTTCTTTTTAAGTAACTTCTTTTTAGGAGCTTTCTTTAAACGAGGGCACTCAGATTTGATGTGACCAGGTTTCTTCCATTCATCGCAGACAATAGGATTCTTGTCTGTTGATGTGGATTCCTTATTGAATTTTCTAAAGGGCTTCTCCTTTTGAAATTTCTTCTTTTTCCGGAGTTTTCTCATCTTTCTAGGCATGAGAGATGTTTTTTCATCACTATCAGAATCCTCATCTTCAGACTCGTCTACGTCACTAGCAGACTCGTCTGCCTTTGAAGCTTTGAAGGCTTTAGACGCTTTTAGATCAGCCTTTAGAGCAATGGCCTTGCTCTTTTTGATTTACACATCTTCATTGAGCTCTTGCTCATGAACAGTACAGGTGCCAAGAAGTTCATCCATAGTCAAGGTAGTAAGATCCTTAGCTTGAGATATAGCAGTGGCAAGAGGTCTCCACTGCCTTGGAAGACTTCTGAGAATTTTGGCAACTTTCTCAGCATTTGTATATATTTTACCAAGAGATTTCAAACCATTTGTAATAGTTTTGAATCTTCCAATCATCTGAGTAACAGATTCACCTTCATCCATGGTGAATAGTTCATATTTTCTTACAAGCATAGAAATTTTTTATTCTTTTACCTTTGCAGTTCCTTCATGTGTGACAGATAGAGAGTCCCGTATTTCTTTAGCAGAGTCACAAGCACATACCTTTTCAAATTCTTCTGGACTGAGAGCACAGATTATAGCATATCTGGCTTTGTGGTTTAGATCCCACGTTGTCTTTTCTGCAGGTGTCCGCTGAGCTTTTAGCTTATCTGAGTTATCATCATTCTTAGGAGTGTAAGGACCATCAGTGATGACATCCCAGAGATTAGAGTTTGTTGACAGAATGAACCAGTGAAATCTTTCTTTCCAATAGTTGTAGTTTACACCATTGAAAAAAGGAGGTCTGGTCATGGAGCCTCCTTTAGGTTGGGTGTTTCCACTTGAGCTTGCTCCAGTAGTCATGACTATTCTTCAGGATCTTTTCTCTACACTGTTAGGTGCTCAACCCAGAGGCTGAGCTCTAATACCCACTGAAATAGACAGATGTAAACACTAGAAGGGAGGTTGAATTGTGTTTACCATATTTAAAGAGAAATAGAAAACTTTTTTTGCAAGCACAAGAGAGAGCAGACGAGTGTTTTAAGACATAGCAGTCAGACAAGCAACTTGTCTGAAGGTTTTCCCAGAAAAGCACACATTCATGCAAGATGAAAAATGGATTGATAAATATTGTTATAAACTCCTTAGTTAAAAAAAAGTTAAAATAAATAATTAAACTAAAGAGATAAGGGATAGAGAGATTGAACACAGCAAGTTCATCCTGGTTCACCCCTTAATAACTGAGGTTACATCCAGTCCTTGGCAGCACCTAGTTTTCTCAACTATAACTGATTAGGTTACAGGATAGACAAGTATTCTTTGCTTACCTAGCCTCTTCAGGCTCTAACACAAGTATTGTTTCCTCACCTAGCCTCTTCAGGTCCACTCAGGTTTGTTTAATAGAAGATGTAAATTAATTACAACTTGCAAATCTTTCACAAGCACTCAGACGAGTGTATTAAATGTGAAGGTCTGAAAGACTGCGTACTAACTTCAAATGATTAAGGAATAAGGCATGAAATAATAAAGATATAAATGCACAGAGTAATTGCTCTTTGAATGCTGTGATGGTTCTTTGTTGGAATCTTCAAAGTCTTCTTCATTAGATAGTCTTCAAGGGATTGAAACCGTTAGAGACATTCCTTGAGAGCTTGGCTTCTTGCAGATCCACATTAAATGCAAATAGAGTCGTTCCGGTCAGCCATTAATGCTTGAGGAACGTTGCTTGTTCTCTACATAAGAAGGACAGAGTTTTCTGATACACCATCAGTCATATCAGCTCTTTACATATGCTTTTTGTCCTTTTCAGGCAAACTTTCCCTTTTTTTGTAACTTGCAGTTGTACTCAGGGATAAAATACTTTTGTTGTAGTTTCATTCTAAGATACGAGAATACTTTATTGGCTAGACTTCTAATTTTATTGAGCCTCGAGAGAGAAGTCTTTAGTATTTTCAAACTGATAGGACAGCTAAGAGAAGTCTTCAATCTCGAACGAGTTTCTTCACCGTAAGTAAGTAGACGGGTGAATAGCTTCTTTAGATGGGTTGACTTTTAGTATCAGAAAGTCAACATCTTTTTGTAAGCTTTAGACAGGTGAACTTCCTTTGTTCACACGGGTGATTACAAGCTTATGCTTAGTACAGACAAGTGATTAATGCTTATCATATTAATCTGCACACTAGGTAGACGGGTTATCAACCATAGATGAGTTCAATTAAATCATTGAATAAATGTTTAGTTTTCATCAAAACTTAGGTAAATACACATCATACATTTTGGAGACTCAACAATCTCGTCCAACTGTTTCTTAAGATCCACCAGCTCAACTGGAGACATCCGATACAACGCTATCGAAATAGGCCCAGTCCCCGATACATGATCTATGGCAAACTCCACCTTCATCTTCGATGGCAGTCCGGGAACATCATTGGGAAACACTTCTAGGAACTCCCGCACAACAGACAAAGCTTCCACACTAGTAGTTTCCTTGACTTCCAAAGAGAATAGCACCACGCACTCCTTCGATCGTCTACCCATCAGGAAACTCTCGTCGGCAGGCATTAATCTAGATGGCTCTGAGAAACGAAGGGTTTTATTCGAACAATCTAGCACAACATGGTTGGCCGAAAGCCAATCCATGCCTAGGATAATATCTATCTATTGCATAGGCAAATAGACAAGGTCCACAAGAAAAGTTCAGTTCTCTATTATGATAGGGCATTGTAGGCATACAAACAATGTGGTTAAAGATTCACCCGTAGGTGTAGAAACTGTTAGGTTGTAAGGTAATGAAGAAACAGGCAACCCTAAATGTCCATGCACTCTATAGATATGAAAGAATGGGTAGCATCCGAATCAAATAGAACAGATAAAAGTTTACCTGAGACTAAGTACTTATCTTGTATCAGATCGAGGTTTCGAGAGGCTTCAGAACTTTTCACAGCAAACACCCTCCCAGTGGTTTGTGGTCGGCTCTGTTGACTTGCCACTTGTGACCTCCCACCATTTCCCTGAGTTCTCTCACTCTGCTATTGGAACTGAGCTCTTATGCCGACCCCCGGCTTGCAATCTAAAGCAAAGTGACCCATCTGGCCACAATTGAAGCAGTTGATATGCTGGGTCCTTGGACAACTTTTGATTAGATGTGGTCCACCGCATTGGAAACAAGGCTTGATCTTATGTTGCCCCTAGTCTGATCCGCTTCCTCCATGATTGACATTGTATTGAGCTGGGCGATCATAAGGTCTCACCCTTTGTTGGAGCTTTCCACTCCTACCTCTCTAGCTGTTGCTGCGGACTCATCCACCACTCTTAACTTATGGTTGAACTGTCCCCATCCTGTCTTGCCCCTCTAAGACTGTGCATTTCTCGACTAATTTAGGGAATGACCTGATGGTAAAAGGTAGCATCGTCTTCTTCAAATCAGGCCTCAATTGTGGTGGATTACCTTTCACGAAAGCATTTAGACCAGTATCCACGGCCTAATCTCCTCTAATTGGATGTAGTTGATTTTGTCTCGCTTCTCTCTCCTCTTGTCTTTGCATAAACTGTGCAGCTTGCTGCATTTGTTGCAGCATTGCAGTAACTAAATCCCTCATTGCTCGCATAGCTTCTGAAGTATCACCACCACTTCTAGTCCCAGAAGCATCACCATTATGGTTATTGCCTCCGGTTTCAACCGGTATGCCTCCCGCTCGGGTAGGTCTCCTTCCACCACTTCTTGCCATTTAGCTTCATGTATAAAGGAGCCATTACTCCTGATTCATAAGACATATAATAACACTTAACAATTAAACATATTATATGCCTTATGAATAAAATAGTTATCCCACTTCGATAACTCGCGCATCGGACAATCTATCCACATCTAGACATAGTTGACACAACTCAGGTATCAACCATCAAAGCTAGTACACTTCCTAAACTTGCAGTTATGGCTCCAAACTCCAAAGTCCTTGTTAGAACAAAACTGCTCTGATACCACCAAAATGAGACAACCCCACTTACGTAGGATGATCCCATTAATCCCAACTTACATTATTAACTATACCTTAACCGTATTATAGCGTTAGCATGTTATTCAGGAAAACGGTAAACATAGAATACGCATACGGAAAGGTATAAAAACATTCAGAGTAAAGTGCAGGTAAAGATATAACTATGTACATAATCCATGCAATTGTGGCCCCATCAGCAGGGCTCTCATATTGTAGATATACATACATCTGTATATAAAAACCGAAAGATAAAAACATGTACAACCAAAAGATGAAAAAGCTCTCGAAGCTCACCAGCACTCCCCCACCCAGCTCTAAAAATACATCAAAAAATTCTCATCTCACTGCTTACAACGCACTAGCAATACCGCGCCATCAGTGACGTGGATACTGAGAACTACCCTGTCCCTCTCTGTGAGTATGCCTATACACCCTCACAGGCACATACTCTGAAAAGGAACTAGACACTACTATCTTGTGCCATCTGTAGGTCCGCAAGCACTGCTCGGACCTCCTCCTCCGGCCCCTCAGCACGAAGCCTCTCCTACTGGACACGTGATATGAAGCTGGTATCGCCCACATGAAATCCCTCTCGTGACGCCTCGGCGGATGCCACATCTGGGTAAAAGGGAGGAACTGTGCAACTCTGAATGACCTGAGCATGTCCTCATATGGTGGAGCCCCAACCCTAAGTAGCAGACTGACTGGCCCAATGTAGACCGTCAAGAACGTGAAGGGGTCCACCTGCCACCCTCTATCATCGTGATATTTGATCTCCAACTCCCTAGCACGGGCATCCTCGGTGCCTCCGTGATGAAAGGGTGCGACCTCGGGTCCATCAGTCTCCTCGGCTGGCTCGTCATCTTCACACGAACGATGAACAAAAACAGACATACAGAGAAATGGTAGGGAGATAAGAATACTAAGCCATAAACATCACTACGACAATAATAGCAAAGTACACAAATAGCAAGTAGCACGTATAGCAGATACAACAAGTATAACAGGTAACTCAATCAGTCAAACATCTCTCAAGTCAAGATAGGCAACAAACATACATCTCCATAGATCTTACGCTCAAATCAAACCTCTAATTCAGGATACTAATCCTATGTAGCATATCGGCCGAATCTGTCAATACAAAGTTCCACACCAGAACAGGAGTTAGTTTGTCTAAGAAATCGAACTGCTCGCCATGACCAATAAGAGTGTATCCCCCTTCCATACATGGAACCGGGGTGTCTTGGTCACCTCGGAACGTTAGCCTGGAACATGGAACAGCTCAGGGATTATTCGGGAAAATCGGACTGGCTCGGGCATCACGACATGATAGGAGCAACCCCATCCGTCAATGTAGATTAATCCCGAGTCCTGCAACATCCCCAAGGTCACACAGATAGCCCCTTCTGCTTTCCATACCCGCACTCAGATACAACTAACCTCGTATGACATAGGCAGCCCATACCACCATCATACGGCCCCACCACTTGGCCTCTATGATATGCAGCAAACATCCTCAATGAGATGATACTGGATCCTCACGCCTAACACTCAACAATATCCAACACAGGATGCCTCACATCAACACGGCCCCCGCCACGACGCCACACGTCCACGAGCCACAGCTCCAACTCAGCAAGCACATCACAACACAATAGCGGAACCACGGTATCAACTCGATTACGCAAGGCTCACAACCACTCAACAGCACAACCGGCACACAACCAATACACCACTCATACAATACAGTATTAACAACAACTAACATAACATGCATAGCATACCAATCAAGCCAAGTAGATACATAAGCACGTAGACAGGTAGCAAATAACACAACATAGCAATATTTCAAGCAAATCAACCTCGATCAACAGTTGTCTAACCTAAGGTTCTATCTTAACGGTGATAGCCAAAAGTAAGCTAAACCTATGGTTTAGGTACTTTGTCAGGGCTCAACCTCTAGTAGGGTTTAGGGTTCCCGTACACACGGCAATAACAATAACTACGCTACTCTTTCCTTTCGGACGACAACGGTACTCTTGTTGGTGTAAGCTCTAGTGGCCAATCTTTTATTAGATTGTTTTTGTATGATGACATTGGTTTATATTATTTATAATATAAAGGCATTTTAATTTATTATGCTATTTCTTTTATACACAATAAATTCCTTAGAATAGTAGGTTCAGTTCAATAGAACATCAAGTGTGACTTGATCGTGAGACCCTATTGAATATTAGAACACTATTCTTAAAGTATCTGTAGTCAAGTATTATTGTTAATTAGGACAACAATAATACATCGAGACTATTATATGAGTAGACTGATAACCACATCTCACGTTTTATGGATTTGAGATATCAAGTCTTCACAAAGGTATAAATATTAGAGTAATATTTATACTGGATTGACCCACTATGAGAACGCTACATAATAAGTTATGTAAGTTTCATGAGCGCTTCTCATGGCAACCATAGTGAAGTAATCCTTCGACTTAAAGTCACTACAATTCCTACATGTGCAGTTTTGGGCTTTGGTGCTATCGAACGTTATCTGTAACAGGATAATCATAAATGTAGTTATTGGACCTGCAATTAATTATGTTGAGGGATGTGAGTGATGTTGATACGATTCGTCCTTCCTACATAACAGGAGCAATGTCACGGGCCTCTCGATAGAGTGAGATGTGAAAATTCATGGTCATGCTCAAATGGGCCAATATGAGATATTGAGCCCGTTTGTGATCACACATCTACTCAGAGATCGAGGAACATATAATTGAACTTAACAAGGGTGACACATTTATGCCTTGTGTTCAATTATGACATATGGATGAAGGGACATTTACTACACAGTAAATTGGTTGCGGTAAAGTTAAAATCGAATGACCGATATGCTCACAAATTGGGTTGCAGTGGTACATTGCTGGATGTCGCTCATTGTTTAGAATATTTGATATTATAATTAATATGTGATATTATTATAATTAAATATTATTTCCAATTTAGTGGGAACCTATAGGGTCACACACATAGAGCAAATAGATGGAGAGGAATTAATTAAATAAATATGATTTAATTAATTAATTCCACTTTGGGCTTATAGTGGACATGCCCATCAGGGTTATGGCAAGTAAGAGTGAAGGACCTTACACTATATATAGATAGTGTGCCTCCCTCCTCAAAGTAAAGGATACACTCTTGTCACTAGTTAGATTAGTGAGATATTCTCCTTTCTTGACGTCGCGCCAAACCCTGTAGCTGTCAGCTAGCACAAGACTCATTTTCCATCTGACATTTGCTCATGTGGACTGAGTAGAGGTGTTGTCCTTGTCATGGCACTGGTGATTCGAAGCAAGCTTTAAGGGATCTTTTTGGAAGCACGCTTCAAGAGGTAAACTTAATAGGCTTATGTGATTCTTGTTTTGTAATGCGCGATCCATGGGGTATGATTTTCTTCCACCTTGAGACAAGATTTTAAAAGAGGCTTGTCTCACGAAAGCCTAACAGTGGTATCAGAGAGTATGGTCGCTATTACCTTGGATCCTAAGCGCTTGTTTGCCTTGGTTGATAACTTGTTTTATTGCTTTGAATGCGATTCAATTTTATGCATGTTATCATTGTTTGAACATATGTATGTTCTTGATGTTGTTTGTTGCTTTGATTCAATCACATGATATACCATGAAAGTATGTTTTATTTGTATATTATATACCTAGGAATCTGTTGTATGCATCTTGGAACGTTTGGGAACGTTTTTAGGATTTCTTGGGGTTCAAACTTGAACCCAGAATTCTATTGCGGCGCTGAGCACGGTAGTGCACCGATGCAGCACAGCAGTGCACCCTGATATCAGCGTCAGCGAGCACGAAGCATGAGTTGTGCACCATGCAACACCGTCGTGCATCCTTTTGTGCATCTGGAACTCCGTCAACGAGGACGGAGCATGGGCGTGCTTCTTTGCAGCACGATCGTGCTCCTATGTCAGTATGCACCAGTATGCGTTTTATTGATGTTTTTGATTTAACTTATTTAATTTAATAATAATGAATGGTTTATTATTGTTCGATATTAAATATCTTAAATCTATAGGTATATGGTTATGGTATTAGTTTATGGTGTTTATTTATTTATTTAAATACGGCCTACATGTCGTGCCTTTTATATTCCTTATTTTATAAATATTGCCATTGCTCGAGTTGAAGAGGAGGCAACACCATATGCTGACGCCAGTGAGAGATGCTTAAGAAGCTTGCTCGAGGGTCAAAGAATTGTAATAGCTTAGCTATTTAATTCCTGCACATTAGGAGGCCATAACCGTTACACCTATCTTGTATGTCTTGTATGTTCATGTATGAGATGCATGTAATGTATGAGATATACGTTTATGTATGGGATGCATGATATGTATGTATACATGTATGTCTAGTATGCTATGTATGTTAGTATGCTGAGAGACGCTATGAATGAGATACAACGCCGGTAATTAAAATTCCCTCAAGTTAATATTAAGTCTTAAATGCCTTCCGATGCGTGGCACTTGTCAAGGCCAAAATCGAACTAGGGTGGGTCTGCCAATGAGGGCACCTTGTTTTATTTTGGTGAGGCGCGCTGGGATGATAGTAATATCTTATTGCCAACCATTGGGCTTGACTTAACTGGGCCAAATTCAATAGGATTGAAAGGCCTAGAGACAAAGGAGTTGGGCATCCATTTATTAGGTAAATTGGAATAAGAGTTATTCACCTATATGATCCAAGAATTATAAGAGATATAATTGGAAAACAGTTTCCTACCTAAATAACTAAGTTTTGGGTGATCAGCCAAAGCTGACTCGGAACGAGGTGAAATATGGATCTTGGGCCCATTAGAAAATATTCCAAAGGGATTTTCCGAGTCAATGATGAGGTCATTGATTTGAATAAAATAGTGGCAGCGTATTTAACAAAAGACCTTATTAAATATGTTTAATGCATGATACTTATAATTGCATATTTCTTTATGTAGATACTCATGTGATGAACCTTAATTCTGCGCATTTTATAGAGGATATTTGGGTTGAATTTCGATGCATTTAAAGATAAATATTATTGTATTTCACCCTTTTACTTAAGTTTTGACAGAATTGATGTTCAAAGGCAGTTTGATGAACGTTTGAGGAAAAGTGAAGGTTTTTAGAGCATAATTGGGCAGAATATTGAAGTTCTGGGAGTAGCACGGCCGTGCCATGCGAGAGCCCGTGCCAACCCTCCAAAGCCATCCATCCAAACAAAGCCTTATGAAAAATACTTAAAGCTGACCTCTGGAGAATCAGTACGGTCGTGCCATACGAGAGCACGCCCATGCTGTAGCCCGTGCACTAGAAAGTAGTTCTAGGAAGTTGGTACGCCCTGACAGCTTTAAGCACATCCTGATATCATGAAGAGCACGCCCATGCCACTTGATTGGCACGCCCGTGCTGATTGTGCAGAAGGCCTAATTTTGGGCCCAATTCTCATATTTTCTTATAAATAGAGGCCCTCTGTGCCATTCTTAGGCATGCTTTGATACTATCATACTATACTCTTTGTAATAGCTTTCTCGTTTATAGTTTTTATAGTTTTGATTTTTAGAGTAGGATTGGCACCTGGATGTTAAGTTGGAGACAACTTCTCCCCCTTCAATTATCCAGGATGCGTTTTCCATTGTTGACTTTGGTTTTATCTATTACAATGAGTAGCTAATTTCACCAATAGAGTTGTGTATCTTATGTTAGTAGAAACCCTTTTCTCTATGTCTTAGCTTTAATTCACTTCTATTTGGTTTTAAGGTTGCAATTTGAATATTGTTATGATGTTGTTCTTCATCCCATACTAGGATTGCGTATACTTTGTATGCTCTTTATCAATTGATTGATATTTTGGCTATCAAGCCCAATTAAACTGGTAGACCTATAGGATAACCAGGGTTTAACATCTAGATTTGAGAAAACGTGATTTACTCATTTCAATCGTTCAACCTCTTTGCGCTTTATGCTTTCTAATCATTTAAACTCTTTGCCTGTCAACCATTGGGTTCATCTGGAGGAAAAAATATTAGTTTCCTGACAACCAATTAATAGTTTTCGTAGAAGAAACTGTGGAATTGAATAGAGTTAGGATTTGGGGGGTATCGAAAGCACAAGTGAAACCACGGCTCTAGGCCCTTTTACTCTTGATTCCTAAACTCTCTTTTCATCTTATTTTAGCATCTTTTACTATTACTTCATTATTATTTATTTCTTTTGAGTTCTTTATCAGTCTGAATAGCATAAGGATTTCTCTATTTCAGTACTTGCTTTATCACTTAGTTATCAAAATTAATCTCTTGGGTACGATATCTGGACTTCCGCCCTATATTACTTCTGCGAAAGGTTACACTGCCCTTAAGTGTGTTTTGAATGCAACAAGTTTTTGGCGCCGTTGCCGCGGATTAATTTTTGATATTTTGTGATTTTAGTGATATTGGAAGAAAAGAAATTCAAGTTAATTTAGACATTTATTTTTCTTTTTATCTCTGTCTTTGTATGCTAACGTGTTCTCAAGATCTTGATCTAGTTTTTGACAGGGAAGTTGAAAGAACTTTTCACAGGTTATGGAGGCTAGCAAGATGGAAGAACATCATGGGGGAAAGGTTGACTTTCCTGGATTACTTTACCCTCTCTGCTGAGGTGATGGATAGCATCACCAACCTTGTAGTGGATGCCAACAACTTTGAGATCAAGCCTGCTTTGGTCTCTATGATCCAAAACTCCGGATTATTTGGGGGTTTGCCTACTGAGGACCCTAACTGCCATCTGAAGAAGTTCCTCAGGATCACAGATCTCATCAAGTACAATGGGGCTTCAACAGATGCAATTAGACTCAGATTGTTCCCATTCTCATTATCCGACAAAGCAAATTGGTGGCTTTCCTCTTTGCTACTTGGTTCTATCACTACTTGGGACCAATTAACACGCCAATTTTTGGCTAGGTACTTTCCACCCTCTAAATCTACTAAATTTAGAGCTGATATTTTGAACTTTGTGCAATATGACCAGGAATCTCTCTATGAGGCATGGGAGCGATATCAGGATTCGATCCGGAGGTGTCCATACCATGGTTTCACGGTCCCCATTATGGTGCAGATGTTCTATAATGGACTTTCACAACAAAACAGGTTCAGTATAGACGTTGCTTGTGGGTGATAAATTCTGAAAAAGATACCTGAAGAAGCTCAAGCCTTAATCCAGGAGATGACAACCAATCACTACCAATGGCCGCTTAGGGACAGACACACCATCAAGAAGCCCATTGGTGTATATGAGGTTAATGTTGCATAGGCGATGGAAACCAAGACGGATGCTCTAACAAAGTAGATAGAAACACTAATGCAAGCCCAAACACAGATAATGACACAAGCAAGTGCACCAGTATCTCCATTCCTATGCAACCATTGAGGTCTGACAGGTCATGAGAGCAAGGATTGCCAACTGGGAAATTCTTTTGCTCCACCAACTAAGGAGGTCAAATTCATGAGCAATGCCAACCAAAATCAAAACAATTCTTATAATCCTGGTCTGAGGGGCCATCCGAATTTCTCTTGGGGAGGTCAGCAGAACGGTCAAGGTTCAAATTCTAACGCCTACAGACCACCCCACTTGTAGAACCAAGGTTCAAAAACAGAGAATAAGAAGCTCGATCCACATGAATTGCTGGCAGAGTACATGAAAGAGATTGATAGCAAGATTCAAGCCATTCAGACACAAATATCTGCTCTTACCACGTTGCTCTCTAAAAGACCTCAAGGAACATTGCCTACCCAGACTGAGCCAAACCCGAGGGAGCATGTCAATGCAATCTCTCTTCAGCAAGCAGAAAAAGAAAAAGGAAACTCTACTTCCACGGTAGAAAATATTGTTGAAGAAGACAAATCTGAAGAAGAGCACGACCGTGCAACAGTTCTAGCACGGCTGCGCCACATGCCTAGTAAGCAGAATCAGGTAACAGTCACTAGTGAGGTACAAGTTTCTCTACCAACTCTTCTAATTGGGAATGATAACATGCAAACTGATGAATTTTTGAGAACTCATATGAAATTGTATGTTAAGCCACCCGTTGATAAAAATGAACATCTCTCAAAGGAATGTGGGGTAATGTAAGTTAATGAGGAATGTTCTGCTGTTATTTTGAATAAATTACCTGATAAAATAAAAGACCCAGAGAGCTTTATTGTTCCCTATTCCATTAAGAATTTTCATTTTGATAAAGCATTATGTGATTTAGGTGCCAGAGTAAATCTAATGCCTTATTCTGTGTCAAAAAGGCATGGTTTACAGGAACCTCAGAGCACCAAAGTCTCATTACAGTTAGCTGACAGATCCATTACCCACCCTCGAGGAACAATAGAAGACATGCTAGTAAAGGTGGGAAGATTCACATACCCAGTGGAATTTGTGATTTTGGAAATGAAGGAGGATGAGGAGGTCCCTATCATCTTGGGACGACCTTTCCTAGCTACAAGTGATGCTAAAATAGAGGTCAAACAAGGCACCTTAACCTTAAGGCACAGGGGTGAAGAAGCTGTCTTCAAGGTCTTCCCAAGACCACCATGATCAGTGCTCTAAACAGGTCGTCAGGCTCGTGACGTAAAACAAGCGCTGCGCAGGAAGCAATCTGTATTTTATTTATGTTATTTTTGTATTTCTTTTTTTATTCTGAAAAATTAAAAAATTTCTGGAGAGATAAATAAGTGTGGGAAGGTTTGCAAAATTTTAAGAAGTATTCCCTATTATTGATCTAAAATTTAAAATTTGAAAAAATAAGGAGAGCACGGCCGTGCTCCCTGTTGGCATGGTCGTGCCACTCGTGCAACTGTTCAAAATAAAAGGGGTGAGCAGCGCACGGGTAGAGCACTGCCCTTGCCCATCCAGTGCTCCCCCAACTGCGCATAATCTTCCAAGTTTCAATCTTTTTCCCCGTTTATTCACTTCTCCAGGGTAAAAATCTCACTTCTTTATCTTTAATTTGTTTGATTAGGTTTTAGGTTAGGGTTAGTTAGGGTTGTTTTATCCCCTTTTTTTTTATTTGGATTTGTTGTTGTTTTGCTAGTTTTTAGTAATGATTGATGTTTAGGACTGTTGGTTTAGTGTTGATTGTGAGTCTCTTCATGTTTGGGCTGTGATTTCTGAGTTTTTATGCATTCTGCGTTTGGCATGGGCAAGAGCACAGCCGTGCTGTTCCAAGAACAGGTCGTGCTGCTCATATTTCTGGAATTCTGCATTAGCACGAGCACTAGCATGACCATGCTATTTCAAGAACAGGCCGTGCTGTTCATACTTTTTGAAATTCTAAAATCTGCATTCAGCACGACTGTGCCCCTGTTAGGACGGTCGTGCCAATTTAAATTTATGGAAAATAATTTCAGCATAGTCGTGCCACACGTGAGCACGGCCGTGCCAAACTCAGAATGCTTAATGGTGCAACATCCTCATTTTCATCACCTTAATTAATATATGGATGCATATGTGATTAGGCTTGTGGAGTGTTTTATGCTTGGAAGTATGCTTAGAATGTGTATTAAGGGATGAATTTGAATTGGATAAGAGAAGCATAAAGAACAAGTGATCCAGAGTAGAATGCTCAAGCATGGACCATGAGAACGTTCAAGCATGCTAACGCTCTAGCGTGGAGAGCTTTTAACGCTCAAGCATGGCCACTCTGACCAGTTGGCTGGCAGAGATGGGACATAAAGTGACACGTGTCGGTTACGCATCGCAGCTGACACGTGATGGGCGGTGCCTTGGCAGTGAGGAAACGTCAACGCTCAAGCGTGGGAGAAGCCAACGCTCAAGCGTTGGAACGCTAAAGCGTGGAGATTCAGAACACTAAATCGTTGTCAGCAGAACCTTTTGTCTATAAATAGCTTTTCATTTTCACTTGGACGAGAGTTTTGTCACTTCACTCTTACTGAGAGAGCTCGACGCAGAGAGGAGCTGAGAAAGTTGAGGCTTTGATTTGGAGTTGTGATCTGTTCATTGATCCGATTGTAGTTCTGTTGGTGTTTTCGTGATCAGCTCTTCATCTACTCCAATTCTACCGGTTTACTTCTGTGATTCGTCAAGGGTAAGCTAAGGTTATGTATCTACCTACATTGTAGGTATTGTAGCTATACAATGTTCTCTTATGAATTAAGCTTCTATTCACGGTTTTAGCTTTGTATTAAGGTTAATGCTATAGTCTATGTGTTGTTCCCGTGTTTAGGGCAAAGTTCGAGGACGTGGTGGTGCTCGTACATGAAAGAGGAGCTGCGGCTGAGTCTTCGTGGTTGTGGCAGCCATGTGTTGGTGGTGGTGGTGGTGGTGGTGCACTCATGGTGGTCGTGGGCGCGTTCGTGGTGCTCGTGAGATCGAGGGTCAAGGTTGTCCATGGATACAAGAGCATATCGGGGCGAATTACCAGGTGAGGAAGAAGAAACCACCAATATCTGGGAATCGTAGGCGTAGTATATAATTGTTAACATGTGTAGGGCTCCTTAAACCCTACTAGTGGTTGAGTAACCGCCAATACCTAACTTTCATTGGGGACTACTGGATTGTGGTACCACTGCAGCTTTAGGCATTGTGGGTTTATCGCCGTTAGGATCGATCGATGATATATGTTGATTGAGGATGTGTGCTAATTTGTGGTAACTGGGAACATAAGTAAATGATGTCGTACATGATAACATGTCAGATGAGATGCTTGTTGTGATAACATGCTTAATTGCTTGCTGGTATGCCTGCAATGATGATATACTGCTATCCTATGATATGTTGATGTGACTGTGATAGATGTGATCTTGATTAACTGTGGAAACGGTTGGTGTGTTGTTAGAATGATAAAGTGGTTGGTGTTATTGGATTCATAGTTGATGTTTTAAGCCAGTTGATTTAAGTTGAAGGTGGCTCTCATAGTTGGAGATTGACATCCTCACAGTTGGAGGATGTGGACCTTGAGACGTTGGCTAAGTTGTTGTTAAGACGTTGATGAGATGATGGGTGCATAATCATAGCATTTGCATTGTTGTGGTGAAAGCTCTGTGTACAACTGCAACAGCAATTTGAGTGGTCGTGATACGAGGTTGGTGTTCGAGGTGGACACTCGGGGGCGACCAAGATGGCTGAACTTACAGTTGGAGGGATGCAAGTGCTTTCTCGCAGTTGCAGAACTTCTCGGGTCTTCTCACAGTTGGAGGGGCTCGGGGAGGCAGTGCTCCTCGCAGTTGGAGGAACCACTATTACACTGTTTTGGAAACTCAGGAAGCGGTTACCTGAACGTCCGACTCCTCGCAGTTGGACTTCTCGGGTCTTCTCACAGTTGGAGGGGCTCGGGGAGGCAGTGCTCCTCGCAGTTGGAGGAACCACTGTTACACTGTTTTGGAAACTCAGGAGGCGGTTACCTGAACGTCCGACTCCTCGCAGTTGGAGGGGCCATTCTTACCTGGTGAACATCCACCCTCGTAGTTGGAGATTGGATTGTCATTCCTCACAGTTGGAGGTTCACTATTTTGTTCCCATGGTAAGAGTGCGCGTTGTAGAATTGGCCAATAATATATGCTCAGTTGTGCATGTAGAGTAAGCGGTGATCCCTAATTGTGATAACTTGGAGGTTGACTGTTGCGGTGAACTCGAGAGATGGGTGTGTTTGCTGGTTGTGCTTGCTGTTGTGTATGTTGATGTGTTATATGCTACGTGATCTCCCTTTGCATGATATTGTAGCGTTTCTTACCTCTTGTGCATGCTTTCCCATGTTTTTATGTTTGTCGTTGTTCGGGTTGTGATCCGAAGGTGGAGACACTAGATGGTTGTTGGGAGTGCTGCAGCGGGTGAAGCTAGGTAGAGGTGGAAATCCATCGTGAACAACAAGTTTGACGTCAATGCTTCTCCATGAGAGAGACAGACCTCTGAGGTATCGTCGAGCCTCTTGAGAGTTGTACCACGGCCAATGGAACGTCTTTTTTTATTGTTGTTGCGTTACGCCATGGCTTCCAGGCGAATCTCTGATGTCAAGTTTCCAAGTTGTAATATTTGTTTAATTGCTTTAGCTTTATTTAAGGCTTGATTATATGTTATGGTATCAGATCTAGGAAGGTTAAGTTTTGGTGATGTCACAAATGGAACTGTTTTTACTTGGGAATTTAGTCCATGTGTTTTATACTGATACTGATTACGATCATGACTTACATGCTGCATATTATTGTGATTATGCTGGACACTAATACCTAATTTTTTTGGCTTATGCAGGAATATGGCCCCTAAACGCCCTAGGTCTTCCCGTGCCTCACCCTCTGCCCCATATGTTCCTCTTGTTTCAACACAATACAGGGAGAAATATCTACAACTGTAGGCCTTTGAGTGGCATCCAACCCGATTCTTGGTGCCAACATATCTTGATGAGTTCAGGATACAGCAGGAGGTAGACTCTTATTTATAGCGAATCAGATAGGAACGGGTTGCAGAGATTAGATGTCCTACATTTAAAGAGCCAACCCTTGAGTTTTTGGCCACTTGCATAGAGATCAGAGCCGAGGCAGAGATCAGTGTTCGCTTTTAGCTCTTGGGTCGTTAGCATGAAATATCTTTGTCCAAATTTAATGTTGCCTTGAGCTTTGAGACGGAAGAAGCTATACAGGCAAACGATTATGACTGGGGCCTAACTAAGAGCCCTTCTGATTTTAAGTAGGGAATTTTATGGCATTCACTCACTGATGAACCTCGTTATAACCCCAGTCGCTCTAGAGCTAGCAAACTGCATTGTCCAACTCTCAGAGCAGTTCACAAATTGTTATCCCAGTTGATAAATGGGAGAGCCAAAAGCGAGTGATCAGTATCCGGGAATGACTAATTTCTTCTTTGGTGCATGATAGACGGTGAGGCACACCGGTGTAATGCCGGCATTATGCTCCTTTGCACCTGCATCAACTTAGGAAGGAGGCTGCAATCCGGAAACAAAGGCCATATCCTTATTGGCTCGTTCATCTCTAGATTGGCTCAACATTAAAGCTATGTGCTCGGTCCGACCATGACTCAGATTTCCATGGTAGGCCTAGGATTATAGACTTTAGCTGCCATTGGGGTACTGCGTCGCAATGCTCGCGGTAACTACATTCTTAATGAAGAGGAGTATCTCAACGTTGAGGAAACAAGCATAGCAGAGGAAGATCCGGTTCGTCCAGAGCAAGGGTGGATTTCTGGGCCCCCGGATTCAGCAGAGCAGCCTCAGTCAGATTTTCATAGACTAGCTGCACGGATAGACCGACTTGAGCTGCGCATGACGCATCACCTAGATTTACAGTAGGAGTTCCAACAGTTTAGAGCGGATGTCTATAGGAGGTTCGATGGTCAGGACCAGCAATTGGCTCAGATATTGTCGATGATGCAGAGACGTTACGGCCATCCTCCTCCACCTTAGTGATTCTCCCCCGCTAGGATACTTTAAGCGTATGTGCTATTGTATCAGGGGTTATTTTGTAAAAATTTCTCTTCTCCTCTCCCTCTCCACTTGTATTTCATGATTAAATGTGTTGCATTAAGGACATTGCATCAGTTAAGTGTGGGAAGGAGAAATATATTCATATTTTGATATTGCTGCATCCAATTATTTGGCTTATGTTTCTTTTAAAATTAAAGAAACCCCTTACAAATTTTTTTTTTTTTTTGACAAATTGCTTTGATAGTCTCATAAGTATGTTTGAAAAAGTTGGTCTTTTAAAAACTGATAATTGGCAGAAAAATTTCTTTGATTGAAAACTTTTCATTAGACTTAGCTTCTAAATGTGAGATTTGGGCTTTTATGAGGTTGAGTTACATTGACAATATTATTTGATATTAACCCTTTTTCTTTAATAAGTGCGACTCTCAGGTGAACATGTAGAGACTGAAATGATACAATGCTTGCTAAATGATAAAGAAATTAGAAAACACAACACCAAAGTTTATCGTTGTTCAAAGCCAAGATTAGCTCCTACATCCACACCGAGTCGAGACTTCCATTCATTCAAAGAACCAACACAAGTTTCACAGGTCTGTGATCACACTTCCTCTCCTTGCACTCTCTAAGACTTATCTTGAATCACTCTTCTCTTAAGACTTACAATGCAATATTGAAATTGTCTCACACAAATATAAGACAAGACTTATATAGGCCCTATACATGATCAGCTACATAGGCAGTTACAAGTCAAACTGACTAACTAACCAAGATAGAATATTAAATGGCTTAAAATAGAATATTCTAACTAACTCAACTAACTGCACGTGCTCATTGATGATCCATCAGATCATAACAATCTCCACCTTGGATCTTCAATGCTTGAGTAGATTAGAATACTCTCAGCTTCATAGCAGAAGCTTAGATCTCAAGTTTTCCAAAATTCACCAAGTCTAAATAGTGAGCAAACTTGGCATTTGGAAGAACTTTAGTTAACATATCAGCAGGGTTATCTTCAATAGGAACCTTCTTCACATTAATAAGCTTCTGAGCAATGATGTCCCGAATGTAGTGAAGCCTTAGTCTATGTGCTTTGTTCTTTCATGAAAAACTTGGTTTTTAGAAAGACAAATAGCACTTTGGCTGTCACACCATACAGTTACAGGAATTGATCTTCCTTGAAGCTCATTTACAAAACCTTTTAACCAGATAGCTTCTTTGACAGCTTCTGTGAGGGCCATGTATTCTGATTCAGTGGTAGAAAGAGCCACAGTGGATTGCAAGCTTGCTTTCCAGCTAAGTGCATTGCCATAAAGAGTAAAGATGTACCCTGTCAAAGACCTGTGTTTGTCCAAGTCCTACTGCAAAATCTGCATCGACAAAACCTTGTAAACAATTAGAATTATCATGAGTTCTTCCATAAACAAGTCCAACTGATTTTGACCCTTTTAGATATCGAAAAATCCACTTAACAGCTGACCAATGTTCCTTGCCAGGATTGTACATAAATCTGCTAACTAAGCTAGCTGAGTATGCCAAATCAGGTCTTGTACAAACCATGGCATACATCAAGCTTCCAGTGGCATTAGAGTAGGGAATACTACTCATATGCCTGATATCTTCATCTGTTTTTGGTGAATGAATAGATGACAGTTTGAAATGTTTTGCCACAGGGGTAGAAACAGGCTTAGCATCATTCATGTTAAACCTTTTTAACAATTTTTCAACATGACTTGGTTGAGATAAAAACAGTAGCCCATCATTCCTTTTTCTGTATATCTCCATGCTTAGGACTTTCCTTACAGCACCAAGGTCTTTGATTTCAAATTCAGAACTGAGCAAACATTTCATATTATTGATTGATGTCTTATCTGCACTTGCTATTAACATGTCATCAACATAATGAAGAAGATAAATAAAGCAACCTGTACTTGTTTTGTTGTAATATACACAGCTATCATAAAGACTTCTCTTATATCCATTTGAGATCTGAGACGACCCCATACGTATGAAGCCTTTCCATTAGTCCCAACCTCTTATTATTATTATCTATGCCTAGCGGTATATAAAGCGATAGCGTGGTAAACAAACAGCGATGCGAAAGAAAGCAAACAAAACGGCAAGCATAGAAAAGTGATCAGAGTAAAAGCGTAATATAACATAACAGTACGATAACATACATAACTTAGCCCCATCAGTAGGGCACTGTACATACATATACATCCTGAAGGTAAAACCAAAATACATCAAAAGCAAAATAAAACTCTCGGAGCTCACCAGCAAACCCCCGTCCCCTCTCAAAAGATACATCAAAACTCTCGGCTCACTCCCTAGGACGCATTGGCAGGCTCTCACCATTAGTGGTGAGGATGCTCTGAGCTACCCTGACCCTCGCCATGAGTACGCCTGTACCGCACAATAGGCCCGTACTCTGACGAAGAACTGGATACCACGATCCTCCGCCTACGGTAGGTCCGCAGGTACTGCTCGGTGCTCTTGCGCTGGCCTTGGTAGATGGAACCTCTCCTGCTGATCACGACCGAAGACTAGGGTGCTACCCACGTGTACTTGCGCTCCCTCTGCCTCAGAGGTCGCCACATCCTCGGGAAAGGTAGAAACTGGTACACGCGGTAGGGGCCGATGATATCCACTCCGAAAGATCAGACTAACGGGTCCTGTGTACAACACCAAAAAGGTAGAGGGGTCTACCCGCCATCCCTTCTCGTCATGGTATACAATCTCAATATCGCCCAGCACCAGTATCCATGGTGCCCCCGTGATGAACGGGTGAAGTCTCGGGTCCATGCTGAATCTCCGCTGGCTCGTCGTCTTCAAACGATCCCATAACAGACAACAAAGAAGAATAGAAGGGAGATAAGAAATACAGCACATCATAAAGTCGGAAAACAGTAGTAATGCAGTAAACACAATACAGGTAGCATATAACAAATATCACATTTATAACATTTACTGCATTCCAGCACACATCTCTCGAGACAACATATGCAACAAACATCCATCCTATGAGTCTCACACTCAGATCAATACTCTAGACCGGGATACAAATCCCATGCAGCATGTCAGCCGAAAAACGCACTTCTGTATGTTCCCAACTAGAACGGTTCCACACCGGAACAGGTTCTATGTCGCAACGGAGTTAGCTTGTCCAAGAAACCAAACCGCTCACCATGACCAATAAGAGTGCATACCCCTTCCACACCGGAACCGGGGTATCTCGG
The DNA here is from genome assembly GCA_039655645.1 of Ammopiptanthus mongolicus. Classification (NCBI taxonomy): domain Eukaryota; kingdom Viridiplantae; phylum Streptophyta; class Magnoliopsida; order Fabales; family Fabaceae; genus Ammopiptanthus; species Ammopiptanthus mongolicus. The sequence goes on from CM077345.1 coordinate 38,505,582, forward strand.
TCGCCTCGGAACATTAGCCTGGAACAACTGGAAAGCTTTGGGATTAGTCGGGCAAATCGGACTGGATCGGGCGTCACGACAGGATAGGAGCTAACTCATCTGTCACTATAAACTATTCCCGAGACCGGCAACATCCCCAAGGCCACTCACTTGACTGCCCCATCTAATTTCCGTACCCGCACTCAGGTACCGCTAACCTGCTATGACGCTGGTAGCCCATACTACCCGTCATACGGCCTCGCCACTTGGCAGCTGATGATGATATGCAGCAAACATCCTCAACGAGCTTGATACCGGATCTCACGCCTCAATCAGAAACAACACGAAGCCACTGCATCCACACGGCCACAGCCTCGATGCCACGCGTCCACGAGTCACAGCTCAAACTAACACGGCCACAGCCTCAAGAAGTCAGCAAAACAGCAACGGCACCATCCACGGTATAAACCCGACAGCAACACGGCACACAGCCAAACTTATTTCTACGGCATTCCGCCACAATGCTCAACATTATAGCATACAACATACTAACAACAGCAATAACATCAACTATAGCATATAGCAGCATATCACATACCAAGCAGCATATAGGCACTTAGATAGATAGCAACAACAACAAGCAGCAGCATACAATCATCCGAAACCAACCATCCTCAATTAACAGTTCGCTAGCCTAGGGTTTCCAAACTTAACGGCGATAGCCCAAAGTAAGCTAAACCTAGGGTTTAGGTACTTTATCAGGGCTCAACCACTAGTAGGGTTAGGGCTTCCCTACACATAGTAGAAACACAATACACTACTCTTGCCTTCCCGACGGCAGCAGTACTCTTTCTCCCCACCTAAGCAGTCGACACGCGAATCTAGGCAATCACCAGCTCGCTCCTCCTTCCTCAAGATCGTAGCCACTCTCCTATGGCAGCTCCACACAGCCCCTCAACCGCGGCCTCAGCTCCAAGCCTTGCACCACCGCGAGGAACTTTGCCCTAATCACGAGCACGACACATGCACAATAGTGTTAGCCCTCGGGCAAGCCCAAAAGATCAAAGAGAAGGTAAAGACTCGAAGAACGCTAAGAACACAAAAAATGCGTGTTAGGGATTCGAGTTTACCTTGGACGAATCGAGAAATCAATCCGTCAAAGTCGAAGTTAACCTCGCCACGATCACAATGGTGCAGTCGAAATCGTGTTCCGGTACATCGATCTCCAAAGACACAAATTTAGTCCAAGAGCAATCAAATGGAAGCCTTGCAAAGGGTACAATCCCAAACACTGCCAAAGAGTTCCTCATATGCAGATACATCATTTTGTTTGGTTAAGGAATCAAAGATAGAAATTTCACATTAAAAATGGTGTATTCAATATAATGAATATTCAAAAGTTATATTTTCCAATAAAATCATTCTATCTTTGGTTCCCTTAAACAATGCCCTTAGAGCATCTTTAGTGGAGGTTCCATAGGAGTTCCATAGGATACTCCAGCTAGCAAACGCACTCAGAACGCATGAGCGTCCGCATTACCAACGCTTAAGCGTTATCACGCTGAGGCGTGATACCTTCCCACGCTTGAGCGTTGCGCTCGGCTGGGAAAAGCCTTCCAGACATCTAGCTTCCACAGTTACTTGTTTAACGCCTTAGGCACCTCCAACCTTGTTCAAGCCTATTCCTAAGCTTCAAACTAGGTCTAAAACAAACACACAACAATCCACACAATCATCCAAAACTCCAATCGAGACTCACCAACTCGACCAGAGTTCACAAAAAATAGGGATGTTAAAGATCACAAAAGAATCAAATCTAATGTACCATTGTCTTGGGGACTACTTTAGTCCATAAAGAGACATTTTCATTAAGCAAACCATTTGTTCTTTTCCTTTCTCTATAAAGCCTTCAAGTTGCTTCATATATATTTTCTTCTCTAAATGACCATGCAAGAAGGCAGTTTTACATCCATTTGTTCTAGTTCAAGGTTATGAACATCAACTAAGGCTAGAATTGTTCTAATACTTGTGTGCTTAACTACAGGAGAAAAGATTTCATTGAAATCTATTCCTTCCCTTTGTGTGAATCCCTTTGCTACAAGTCTAGCTTTGTATCTACCCTTCTCAACCCCTGGCACCTCTGGTTTTAGTTTGTAAACCATTTACAACCTACAATTCTTTGATTTTCAGGTTTCTCAACTAAAATCCAGTTTTATTTTTAATTAAAGAGTTTATTTCTTCTGTCATGGCAAAAAGCCATTCATTCTTTTCTGGTCTTAATATGGCATCCTTATAGTTTATAGGATCAGTGCTATGGCCTTCCAACTCTATATTTAAAGCATATGCTATTAAATCTGCATATCCAAATATTTGTGGTGCTTTTATCATTCTTCTCTCTCTGTCCCTTACCAAATTATAAGATGTATCAGAGATTTCATGCTGACTTGAGTCAACAACATCATTTAGAGGTGCTGCATGTTGTTCCAAGTCATTTTTTTAGGGTCATTTGGTTCTTCAAAGGATTTCTCCAGCTCCAAATGAGTTCCTTGATCAAAATTACTCGGTTTAGGTGTTGTTACAGATTCTTTGTTTTTATCAGTCAGCATTTCTTCCTCTCTAAAAACAACATATCTATTAATTATGGATTTTGAATATGAGGGTAACCAGATTTTATATCCTTTAACACCTTTAGGATAGCCAAGAAAAATTCCTTTCTTGGCTCTAGGTTCAAGTTTACCTCCATTGGAGTGAAAGAAGACAGTGCAGCCAAAAATTTTTAAATCATCATAGGTTGGAGCTTTTTCTGTCCAGATTTCTTTTGGAGTCTTAAAACCAATAGTATTAGAGGGACATCTATTAATCAAGAAACATGCAGTGTTTACTGCCTCCCCCCAAAAACTCTTAGACAACTTTGCATTTGACAACATGCACCTCACCCTCTCCAAAATGGTCTTATTCATTCTCTCAGCTAGGCCATTTTGTTGAGGGGTCATCCTCACTGTTCTATGCCATGCAATTCCATTGTCTTTACAAAATTCTGAGAATTCTTCACTCAAATATTCTAAACCATTATCAGTTCTTAACACCTTTACTTTCTTACTTGTTTGATTTTCTACAAATGTATTCCATTGTTTGAAGCATTTAAAAACTTGGTTTTTATGTTTCAAAAGATAAATCCATACCTTTCTTGACCAATCATCAATAAAGGTTACAAAATATCTAGCCCCTTCCAAAGATGGTGTTTTGGCAGGCCCCCAAACATCCGAGCATACATAGTCTACTATGCCTTTAGTGGTGTGAATGGCAAAGGGAAACTTTACCCTTTTCTGTTTCCCATATAAGCAATGTTCACAAAAATCTAGTTTTTCTAGGTTTCTTATGCCAATTAATCCTTGTTTATGCAATTCCTCTAATCCCTTCTCACTTACATGGTCTAATCTATGTGAAACCCCATGGGTTTCAATATATTAAGTTTTGATGATACCAAATATTGTTTGTTGAAATGCCCAATATTAATTGTGGAAATATGTGATATATATGTGTTTATAAAATACGATATTGCTTGATGGTTGTGTTATACATGTACATATGCGTTGATGGAAAATTTTGGTCTAATAATTAATCGACAAACACTAATTAACATACGCACACAAGATTAAAAGAAAATATAATTTACAAGCATGCAGGTACTCAAAGGTTGACAAAGCAATAAATGAATAAGCAAGAAGTGCCAAGGTTTCAAACATCAAGACCTCAAGCAAGATTGAGTAAATATATTAGGTCTTAGATGTTTTGTAAGGGTATGATGACTAAACCTCATTTTGGCTCATTTAATCAATTTAACTAAAATACTACACTTTTGAGTAAAAGATTTTTAGCAATCATTTGACTATCAAAGTGTTTTTCAAATTAGCTTCATTGTAAAAAAAAAAAAGTTTCAATCGGTGTATCAAAAGGTTTCTATATAAAAATTAAATCAATCTTAATTAATTGAATTTTCAATCAATTTGAATCAGTTTTTTATCTATCAATTGATTGTACATTTTCATCAATCGATTGAGTTCAAATTCAATCAATGTCAGCATATTACATTGCTTCAATCGATTGCAATACTCTTTCAATCTATTGCCTATCATTTAAATTGATTTTTTTATATATCTATTGAGATCAGATCTCCATCGATTGGCCATATTGCTTTTTCAAATCCAATATACTGAACCTGTTTTTATTTTCAATCTATTGCCTATTCTTTTCAATCGATTATAACCAGGCAAAATCGAGAGCAACAGATAGTTGCATAGTATCAGCCTTTTCCATTAGTAGATTTCAACGTTCTGATTGTTTAAAAATTATAAAATCAGGATTTGTGCTTACATGAAAGAAGAGAAAAACACTTGAGAGAAATTCCTATCATTATTTCAGAAATCATTTGAGCCAAAACTTTGTTTTTATCAGCATGCTCATAAGCTTCAATTTGTATATTTGCACTATCAAGATTGCTTCTGTTCAATATTCTCTTTGTATCAGTTTATAAATAAGGTGAGGTATCCCTAGGTTGAGAGTGAGGTATCCCTCTGATTAGAAGGTAAGATATCCTTCTGTTGTAAAGGGTGGGGCATCCCTTTGGTGTGCGACTTTAGGCTCAGAAGCGCGGGTGAGGTATCCCAAAGGCGCGAGGTAGAGTGCTAGAGGTCGTTGAGGCTATTACACGTGGGTGAGGTATCCCATAAGACGTGGTTAGAGTACTCTGTGGTTTAAAGGTTTTCAAGCACCTGCAAGCTTGGTATTAGTGGATAAAACCTAGAAACATATTCTGGGGACTGGACATAGGTCACCAACGGTGGATGGATGAACCAGGATAAATCTGGTTTGCAAGCTTTTCTTCCCTATCTCTTTTATATTGTGATTTATTATTTATCATCTATATTATTTTGATTATTTTTTATTGTGTGCGCGTTAAGTTTTGAATTGAGAAAATCGTTTTTGCTAAATAAATCTAGAAAACTTTATACACTCAATTGACTTCCCTCTTGGGTAATGGTTACTTAGGCCAACAATCTATAATGCCATAGTTTAGATAAAATAGATTTAGAAATAGAAACTAGACCTACTAAGTTAGGATTAGAAGTACCTTATAATTTGTAAAGACCATTTGCCCTGACACCTTTCAGGACTAAAAAAGATCCTTTGTACACCTTTAGAACTCCACCTTCTCCTTTAAACACATAGCCTACTTGATCTAACATTCCCAACGAGATGAGATTCCTTTTGAGATCTGGGACATGCCTCACATCTGAGAGGAGCTTTGGGGATCTATCTAATAGCTTCAAATTGACAGTCCCAATTCCAATGACTTTGCATGCAACATTTTGCCCATTAGAACCTTTCCCCCATCAATTTCTTTATATGAATTGAACCAATCTTGATTTGGGGTCATATGAAATGAGCACCCTGAGTCAAGAATCCACTCATTCATGCAATTTTCAGTGGAAACTGGGAACACATCAGCACTATCATACCCATCTTCTGCTACTGTTGCATCAGAAAACTCCTTGTTGTTCGAGTTATCTTTCTTTTTCCTTTCTGGGCATTCTCTTTTGTAGTGCCCATCTTTGTGGCAAAAGTAGCAATTTTTCTTGAATTTTGACTTTGATCTGTGCTTGCCCTTGCTCTTTTTCTCATGCTTGTCAGATCTTCCATGAATAATTAACCCTTCTACTTCTCCACCCTCTCCCTTGATATCAGTAATTCTCTTCTTTAATTCTCTTGAAATCAGAGTAGCTTTAACCTCCTCAAGGGTGAGGGTTTCCCTTCCAAACATCATTGTATCAACAAGATTTTCATAGGAGGGAGGAAGGGAGCAAAGCAACATTACTGCTTGACCTTCTTCTTCGATTTTTACATCAACACTTTTAAGGTCAAGAATCGCCTTGGTGAACAAAGAAACATGTTCTTTGATTGAAGCACCCTCTTCCATTTTCAACTGATGAATCCTTTTATTCAAGTAAAACTTGTTGGTTAAGGACTTTGTCATATATTGGCTTTCTAGCTTGAGCCATGCCCTTGGAGCTGTGGTTTCATCCGCCACTTCTCTTAGGACTTCATACCAAGGGAGAGAATTATCGTGTTGTGAGCTTTACTGACAAGATCGTTCTTTTCTTTCTTTGTGAGGGTCGCAGGCATCTTGGCTTCTCTTGCCAAGGCATCTATGAGACCTTGATGAACAAGGAGAGCCTTCATCTTGATCCTCCAAAAACTGAAATCGTTGTCACCATTAAACTTCTCCACTTCAAACTTTGTAGTGCCCATTAAAGCAAGTCCCAGTAATGACAAGCTTCTAATACCAGTTGTAGAGACTAAAATGATACAATGCTTCTAAATCAGACATTAGCCAAAGAAGATGAAGAAAAAACAATATTGTTAAATGATAAAGAAATCAGAAAACACAACACCAAAGTTTATCGTGTTTCAGAGCCAAGATTAGCTCCTACATCCACACTGAGTCGAGACTTCCATTCATTCAAAGAACTAGCACAAGTTTCACACGTATGTGATCACACTTCCTCTCCTTGCACTCTCTAAGACTCATCCTGAATCATTCTTCTCTTAAGACTTACAATGCAATATTGAAATTGTCTCACACAAATATAAGCCAAGACTTATATAGGCCCTATACATGATCAGCTACATAGGCAGTTACAACTCAAACTGACTAACTAACCAAGATAGACTATCACATGGCTTAAAACAGAATATTCTAACTAACTCAACTAACTGCACGTCCTCATTGATGATCCATCAGATCATAACAGAATATATTCTAGAACTTGTCCTAATACCATCTTGAGACAAACTTGACTTATATGCATGTGGAACTCTGGTAGGGGCACTCTTAGGTATTTTTCTGGCCCGCATTTGTTTTGTTAAACACTCCCTCTAGTTGCCCAATTTTAAGCCTTTATGAAAATTCTCTTCTTTGGTCCCCTTTTTGAAAAATTGAAAATTATTTTTGGTGACCTCTTAGAAGTATATTGGAGCATTAAGAGAAACATGGGGTGGAGGATCCCTTTCCAAAAATAAAAGTGTTAAAAATAAGCTAGCAGTAAAAAGAAAAAAAAAATTTGCTTCTCTCTCTTCTCAAAAAGAAAAAGAAAAAGAAAAAGAAAAAAATTTATATTGGAGAGAAAGCAAGAAAAAGAAAAAGCTTATAACAAAAGGAAAGAGGGAAAGGTTGAAGAAAAGTAGTAGATCCTTGAATATTTTGAAAAAGGTGCCGATGCACTTTATGTTCTTTTATGCTTCAAGAGGGCATTACTTTGTTTTATTGATTTAGCCCTTTGATTATCCCTTTTCTTTCTCTGCATACCTGGCATCATTGTCTTGGCCCCATTACAACCCTTGAAAGACCCCTTCCTTCTTTCTGCATGCATGTGATTCATATTGTGGAGATATGGTCAATAGACAAGCCTATGGTAATGTATTTATTTGAGAATCTTAAGTGCTTTAAATATCTTTGCCCAATACACTGAGAGTTGTGAATAGAGCGACCTTTGGTGTTTTAAAAGTTTGATTTCAAGGAATTTGAAAGTTCCAATTGGATTGTTTGACTATCTTCGCAATTTTGAAAACTCTGTTTGTTTTGGGTTCCCTTAATTTAAATCTAAAGCTTCATTTGAAAATTATTTTAAGCCAGATAATTGCTTGAGGACAAGCAATGTTTAAGTGTGGGAAGTTTGATGAAACTCAATTCTGTGCATTTTATAGAGGTATTTGGGTTGAATTTCAATTCATTTAAAGATAAATATTATTGTATTTCACCCGTTTACTTATGTTTTGATAGAATTGACGTTCAAAGGCAGCTTGATGAACTTTTGAGGAAAAGTAAAGGTTTTTAGAGCTTAATTGGGTAGAATACTGAAGTTCTGGGAGTAGCACGGTCGTGCCATGCGAGAGCACGCTCGTACCAACCCTCCAAAGCCATCCATCCAAACAAAGCCTTACGAAAATGCTTAAAGCTGACCTCTGGAGAATCAACACGGCCGTACCAAACGAGAGCATGCCCATGCCAAAGTAAGCAAGGCCTGACTCAGAGAAGCAAGTCTTGACAAAAGCTAGCACGGTCCTAATAGCGAAGAGCGCGGCTGTGCCAGAAGGACAGCATGTCCTTGCTGCAGTCCATGCACTAGAATGTTGTTCTACGAAGTTGGTATGCCCTGACAGATTTGAGCACGGCCTGATATCATGAAGAGCACGCCCGTGCCACCTGATTGGCACGCAGTGCTGACTGTGCAGAAGGCCTAATTTTGGGCCAGTTCTCATATTCTCTTATAAATAGAGGCCCTCTGTGCCATTCTTAGGCATGCTTTGATACTATCATACTATACTCTTGGTAATAGCTTTCTAGTTTATAGTTTTTATAGTTTTGATTTCTAAAGTAGGATTGGCACCTGGATGTTAAGTTGGAGACAACTTCTCTCTCTTCAATTATCCGGGATGCGTTTTCCTTTGTTGACTTTCGTTTTCTGTATTACTATAAGTAGCTAAATTTACCACTAGAGTTGTGGTGGATCTTGTGCTAGTAGAAATCCTTTTCGCTATGTCTTAGCTTTAATTCACTTCTATTTGGTTTCATGGTTGCAATTTGAATAGTGTTATTCTGTTGTTCTTCATCCCATACTAGGATTGCACACCCTTTGTATGCTCTTAATCAATTGATTGATATTTTGGCTATCAAGCCCAATTAAATTGGTAGACCGATAAGATAACAGGGATTTAACATCTATGTAACACCCTACTTTGTTATTATGGATATGACAGCACGCCCGTGCTCCCATGCAGCACGCCCATGCTCTACGCATGCAGCAGAAACACGTTTTGTGCTTTAGGTCGACCCGTTTCACTCTAATCCTTTTTGTACCTCTTTTGCTCGACCTAAAACTCATAGCCGTCATTCCTAGAGTTAGAAACAGTTGTCATTGACCTTTCTTAGGACACACCATCTCTAAAGGAGGGATAGCCATAGACCCAGCTAAGGTAGAGACCGTGATCCACTGGGAAGAACCTAAGTCAATGACCGAGATTAGAATTTTCTTGGGTTTAGCAGGGTACTATAGGAGGTTTATAGAGGGGTTCTCTAAGATAGCCTTGCCCTTGACCCACCTCACTAAGAAAGGATAGATCTTTGTGTGGGACTCTAAGTGTGAGGAAAGTTTTCAGACGTTGAAGGATAGGTTAACATCTGCACCTGTGCTAGTTTTACCTGACCCTAGTGAACCTTTTGTAGTGTACTGTGATGCTTCGAAGCAAGGTTTAAGTGGTGTGTTGATGCAGAAAGGTCAAGTAGTAGCTTATGCTTCCAGGCAGTTGGAGATCCATGAGAAGGACTACCCTACCCATGACTTGGAGCTAGGAGCCGTAGTGTTTGCCTTGAAGATTTGGAGGCACTATCTTTATGGAGCAAAGTTTGAGGTTTTTAGTGATCATAAGAGTTTAAAATACCTATTTGATCAGAAGGAGCTGAATATGAGGCAGTGTAGGTGGATGGAGTTTCTTAAGGATTATGATTTTGAGCTTAGTTACCACCCAGAAAAAGCCAATATAGTGGCTGCTCCTTTGAGTAGAAAATCCTTACATGTTTCAGCTTTGATGGTTAGAGAGATGAATTTGATCGAGGAGTTTAGAGACTTAAGCTTAGCTTGGAAAGTTACCCCTAAGAGTATTAGGCTTGGAATGTCAAAGATCACTGATAGTTTGATGGATCAAATTAGAGAGGGTCAAAAAATAGATGTTTACCTTTTGGACCAGAGGGAGCTGCTTGCTCACGGTAGAAACCTTAGTTTTAAGGAAGGGGATGATGGAGTTTTGAGGTTTCAGGATAGAGTTTGTATACCCGATGTTCCGAAGCTTAGGAAGTTGATCCTCGAGGAAGGCCATAGGAGTGGTTTGAGCGTTCACCCAAGTGGCACGAAAATGTACCAGGATCTGAAGCATATGTTTTGATGGCCCAGGATGAAGAAAGATGTGGCCGGGTTTGTTTATGCTTGCTTAGTATGTCAGAAGGCTAAGATAGAACATCAGAAATCTTCAGGTAAGATGTAGCCCTTGAGTATCCTGGAGTGGAAGTGGGATAGTATCTCTATGGATTTCGTGTCTGTACTCCCTAGGACTTCAGCTGGTTGTGATGCCATATGGGTTGTTGTGGACCGGTTGACTAAATCAGCCCATTTCATTCCTACGAACATGGAATATCCACTAGAGAAATTGACCAGGTTGTATACCAGAGAGATAGTTAGACTGCATGGTGTACCCTCTAGCATAGTATCAGATAGAGACCCTAGATTTACCTCTAGGTTTTGGAATAGCTTGCATAAGGCTTTAGGGACCAAGCTTAGACTGAGTTCAGCTTACCACCCGCAGACCGATGGTCAGTCTAAGAGGACCATCCAATCCTGAAGATCTTTTGAGAGCTTGTGTGCTAGAGCAGTCGGGTAGTTGGGATAAGTTCTTACCTCTTATAGAGTTCACCTACAACAATATTTTCCATTCCAGTATCGGGATGGTACCTTATGAAGCCTTGTATGGGAGGAGGTGTAGGACACCTTTGTGTTGGAACGAGCCAGGTGAGAATGTCGTGTTCGGACCTGAGATAGTGCAAGAGACTACAAAAAAAAGTGAGGATGATCCAGGATAAGATGAGAGTGGCACAGAGTAGGCAAAAGGGTTACCATGATAAGAGAAGAAAAGCTCTCGAATTCCAGGATGATGATCATGTGTTCTTGCAAGATACACCAACAACTGGGGTTGGTAGAGTGATGAAAGCCCGGAAACTTACTCCTAAATTCATTGGCCCTTACCAGATACTAAAAAGAGTTGGTAAGTTGCCTACCAAATAGCCTTACCACCTTTCTTCTCAAACCTTCACAATGTTTTCCATGTATCCCAGCTTCAAAAGTACATTCATGACCATAGCCATGTGATAACATATGATACGATCCCGTTAAAGGAGAACTTGACTTTGGAGGTACTACCGTTTCGGGTTGAGGACCGAAGGACTAAGCAGCTAAGGGGGAAGGAAATTCCCTTGGTCAAAGTTGCTTGGAGTGGAGCTACAGAAGAGAGTACTACGTGGGAGTTAGAGAGCAAGATGAAGGAGTCTTATCCGCAGTTGTTTGTTCAAGGTGAGTAGAAATTTCTAGGATGAAATTTTTATAACGAGGTGGAATTGTAGCACCCTGCTTTTCACCTTTATGATTATATATGTTGTCCTTGTTGTTGTTTTATATATATATATATATATATATATATATATATTATGTGTTGTTATGCTTGCATTAGATGTTTAGGGACGTGTTTTGGGGTAGTTAACCTTAGAACAAGCCAAATTCATAATCCTGACGGAACAGCACGCCCGTGCTCCTGTGCAGCACGCCCGTGCTCTATGCGTGCAGCAGAAACACGTTTTGGGCTTTAGGTCGATCCGTTTCACTCTAATCCTTTTGATACCTTTTTTGCTCCACCTAAAACTCATAGTCGTCATTCCTAGAGTTAGAAACAACCGTCATTGACCTTTCTCTTGGGTTCCCATTGAATCCTTCAGCATTCTCAAACCCTTGTTTGGTTGTTCTTCGTCAAGAACACATCCTTGTGGTGTTTTCTGTTACGATTGGGGTTAAGCCGCTTGCTTAGTGTTACTTCGAGGTAAGGTAACAAACCCTGTTCATCCTTTCCTTTGAATCCTTTGAGTTTAGTGTTGAACCGTTTTCTCCCTATCGAACCAGATTTCGTTGTTCGTGTGCTAGTGTTGTGAACGACAACTAGCAGATTAGTTCCCCAAGGATCTAATTGAGGTATGTTTCTAACCCTTGTGTTAATTCCCTTTCATTTTCCTTATTTGGGAATTTACTATCCCTTTATCTTGTTGTTCTTGGCCAAAGCTCACTGAACCTGTTGAACCCGCTTGGAGAAGTCAAGTGTTGACTTCATTCTTGTTGGCTCATAAGCTGGAATCATCATGCCAGGTATGGGGGAGAAGGGATTAGTATGAACATATAGGTTCTACGGTAGCGTAAGATGAGGGTTAACCCAACCTTATTTGTGTGCTATATGCCGTAGTTGATGTATGATCGTTATCGTTGTTTATACAATGTGATAATTGTTTAATTGATTTATATGACCTTGGCATGAAGTTTATGATGTTGTTGATATGCCATGATTATATGAATGGGTATGATGGAAACTGTTGTTAAAACTATTTTAATAAAAAACATAGGGATGTTACCCAAAACTAGGATTAATCTAATTGATGTGCATAAAACACAAAGATGTTGATGAGGGGTGAGATTAATGCCAATGGATTAGTCTTACCTTAGGATTGATTTGAAGTGTTGAAAATTAGAGAAAACGCTAAGTTTCCTAAAACTGAGAACGCTGCAACAGCGTTAAGCACGCCCGTGCTCTATGCCTAGTAAAGCCAGCACGACTGTGCTCTCAGAAGCACGCCCGTGTCGGAAAAACGAGAAAAGTGACGCTGTTTAGCACGCCCGTGTTCTCGTGCAGCACGCCCATGCTAGTTGGTCACTGTCAGAATTTAGAAAACTTCACAATATTAAATAAAAAGAGACTTAATAACCTTTTGGGATAAAAATATGACATAAGAGATTATAAAACTTGACCTTGAGGATAGTTAATGAACTAGGATAATGATAAGGAAAGATGTAATAATGAAGACTTAAGGAAGAGATTATTCAATAAGATGAAGACGTTATTGGTAACAACGTACTGTTACCAATGTTGTTAAATGATTCTTGATGCTTATTGGTCAAGTTTGATGTTGATAAATCACTTTGATGCTTATTGGTCAAAGTTGATAGCCTTGTTAATGGTGTTGAGGGAAGTGGTTACCATGTTGTTTGTATGTTAGCATTGCATGCATCATGACATGGAGTTGTTAGTTTGGGGGAAGTTACGATGACTGGGGAGTTCGTCCGAGAGTATGGCGAACTAGCCGTCTGCGATGATTCATCCGAGAGTTAGGTGAATCAAGCGCATCCATGGTGGTCCATCCGAGAATAAGGTGGATCGGCTATCCAAGGGGTTCACGCATGAGTTTGGTGAACTGCCGGCGTCGGTGCTTATTGGCCAATGTGGATATGTAACTCTGAAATTGTCTTCCTGAGCTAGTTATTGGATCCACATTGCGTATGGAGTAGCAAAGTAGTTTTGCATCGCATAGCATGTTTATAATGTGAAATGATGGAATATGCTATAATATGTTATGTTATGATGTCTTATATGATGTATGATCATCTTGCTAAACTGCTCTATTACCGTTTATGTTTATACGTAAAATTCTTTACTCCCTACTGTTGTTGTTGTTTTGCATGTACCTTTGGTTATGTAGAGGATGGTGAGCAGCCAGCTGAGGAGTGATCCTGAGGAGATCGTTTACCCACAGTATAGTTTAGTTATGTTAGTTGTTTTCAGATTTAATATCGGTAGTGGTTACCAGCTCTGATTATGTGACATCGGGATTTGGGTTATTTTATGTTTATGTTTTACGCAATCGTTATTTATGTTTAAACGTTTTAGATCATGTGGTACTTGTTTCCCTTTTGGTTTTAATTTATGGATTTTTATATGATATATTTTTTAAAATATTATTGTATGCGGGGTAGCGGGTGTCACAATCTAGATTTGAGATAACATGATTTACTCCTTTCAATCATTCAACCTCATTGCGCTTTATGCTTTCTAATCATTTAAACTCTTTGCCTGACAACCATTGAGTTCATATGGGAAAAAGAATATTAGTTGTCTGACAAACAATTAATAGTTTTCGTAGAGGGATTGACATTCGAAAAGCAACTGTGGAATTGAATAGAATTAGGATTTTAAGGGTATCGAAAGCACAAGTGAAACCACGGCTCTAGGTCCTTTTACTCTTGATTCCTAAACTCTCTTTTCATTTTCTTTTAGCATCTTTTACTATTGCTTCATTATTATTTATTTCTTTTGAGTTCTTTATGAGTCTGAAAAGCATAAGGATTTCTCTATTTCAGTACTTGCTTTATCACTTAGTTATCAAAATTAATCTCTCGGGTACGATTTCTGGACTTCCATCCTATATTACTTCTGCGACAGGGTACGCTGCCCTTAAGTGTATTTTGAACGCAACATCATGGCATCTAACACATCTAGTAATCTATCACTACGATATGTTCTTGAGAAGGACAAGCTATCTGGAACAAATTTTTTGGATTGGTATGGAAACTTAAGGATTGTCCTCAAACATGAGAAAAAGATGTTTGTTATTGAGGAACCTCTTTATGAGGAGCCACCAGTTGCGACTGCTTCTAGGGCTGAAAAGGATGCTTACAAGAGCATCAGGATGACGCCGTAGATGTCGGCTGTCTCATGCTTGCTACCGTGACCTCTAAGCTTCATAAGCAACATGAGAACATGGAGGCGTACGATATGATCGTACACCTCAAAATGCTCTATTAAGGGCAAGCAAGGCATGAGCGGTTCGAAGTTTCCAGAACCCTTTTCCAATGCAAACTGGCATAAGGAAGCCCTATGAGTCCTCATGTGCTACAGATGATTGGGTACATTGAGAATCTTGAGAGGCTGGGTTTTCCTTTGGGCCAAGAGTTGGCCACCGACTTAGTTCTGCAATTGTTGCCTGAGAGCTATAGTCAGTTTGTCATGAACTTCAATATGAATGGTCTTCACAAATCCTTGCCAGAGCTGTTAGGCATGTTGAGAATTAATGAACAGAATCTTAGCAAAGGAAAGGGGAAGGCCATTATAATGGTCCAAGATGGAAAGGGCAAGAAGCAGCCCAAGAAGCCCATAAACAAGCAGAAAGGGAAAGGCAAAGGAAAGCCCAAGCTTGGAACTTCTGGCTTGAAGCCTAAGGGCGTGTAACACCCTTTCCGGGGGCATCACATAACGAACATTTTATAAAAGCTATAAGGCCGAAAAATGGGTTAATTAAAATCATTTAAGAAAGATGGGGTGAATTTCTCCTTTTCACAATACATAATTGTAAAAGCTTGTAACCGTTTATGCATGTAAGGTAATTAGAAACTATTCATAATATAAGTTCATGAAGGTTTACATAAAAACCCAACCTGACTACAAAAATAAAATAGAAAGATACAGACTCAACATAAAGAATTGGAGACACAGCTCCTAAACATAAGATACTTGGAGACGCAGCTCCACAAAAGATAAAAGAAAGGTACAGACACTCTAACACCCTACACTAGCCGACAACAAACTATACAGGAAGACATACCTCAGATCAATCGATGAATACTTCCTCTGACTTCTCCTTTACGGAGAGACAAACGAAAGAAATAGGAAGGTGTGGAACGATTACCTCACTCCTAGTCTCTTCACTCATCGTCTTCCAACCAGGACCCGTCAAATGAGACCTAACAGGAACCTTAGCAAGGACTACTGCTGGCATTCCTATGAAAGACATAGCAGGAGTTGCCTCAGACGCAACTCTACCAACAAGCGGCTTGTCCCCAAGAGAGGGAGGAGGCACTGAATGCATCGGTGGAAAAGTCCACCTAGCATTCCACTTACGACTACAACCCTGACAACAGGGGACATGAAGACCAGCGGTGAAGCATTTAAGAACCCTTCCTCTGTGATCCTTGCGGATGGTGAGTGTGGCTCTTCCCATGTACTATGCTAGAAGCCCATCATGGCTAGATGTCCAAATGCCGGAACCACTGGGAGGCTCAATAGAGAAATGCATCCGAAGCGTCGAGTGAAGTCTTGGTAACACGACCTTCTCGGGTGGCAACCAGAGAAGCACACAACGATGCAATACAAAGTAATGAGGTGAGATTCTCATTCATCAACACAACACATGGCAGAAGTAAAAACGGTATGACACACAAGACAACAAAATACTAGTCATGCATATCATACATCTCGATATCTCACAGTATTCAATCATAGGCATAAGACATGATCAACACAGGATAATAATGTATAACATATAAATGTGTCCATCAACAGTCATGAAATGCAATGCGATGTACATGACTCAATGCCATATGCCACAAGGGTAAAACTCTAACTCCTACTCCATGGAGCTAACAAACGTCGGAGATAGTGAATTGGAGGACATGTTCCGTCTACGCCAGCTTTGGGCAAGATGCTACAACATTCGTAACGTGCATGTATTTGGCTTCTATGGAAACACTCCACACCAAACATGAAAAGTACGACATCTAGTCGAGGATATCAATGTATTGCTCGGAGTCACCATGACACAGAAGAGCTACCAACTGGTCACATGTCAGCCTTTCCAACCCTGATACCTCCAAGACTATTTAAAATGTCACTGTAAGATTCGCACCCGCATCAAGGTGTAAGCTCAACTCCTAGGCTCAAGGCCTTACAGACTCAGGCACCAGAATACCAATGCTTACACAAAGCAGATGCGATAAAGCAATGTCTATCCACCAGATAAACTTCAAGAATAACCAAGGTTCTCTTCCTTAGGATCTTCACACATTTTAAGTGTTTTAAACTTTTATCCACTGGATAAACTTCAAGATTCACCAAGGCTCTCTTCCTTAGGATCTTCACACATTTTAAGTGTTTTAAACTTTTATCCACTGGATAAACCTCGTGATCCCTCCGGGATTGAGTCATCACAAGACTATATAGTTAGACGATGTCCTCGGGTCCGACTCACCGGCCCGTCATCGAACAACTGTTCCAAAACGAAACGTTTCATGTTTGTGTTCGTGTCTTAGGATATATTTCTCAAGTTCTAAATTTCTTATGAAGAAGGATTGAGAATCCTCTAGGTAAGTCTTAGATCCTTTCTAAGTTAGAGGGGACTTGTCTTTGAAGTAATGAAATACATCTTGATTCATTAAGTCTTATGAATCGATTGATCAATGAATCATCAATGGAATAGTATATGGTCTTGTTTCACCATGTCCTATGCTTTCTTATCTCTTTCTTTTACTCTAAGTTAATTACTCAACTTAGGGTTTTACACTTAGGAAAATCCTTAGTTTTGAGTTCAAAACTCCTTTGTAAAAAGGTGAGTACAAAACACTTATTTGTTTAATACCTGGGCAAACTGCCTTAGTACCTTTGGTTCAAAATCTTATACTTTGAAAACATTCTTTCAAAAAGCTTTGTAGCTTCAAATTAAACTTAAAGTTGAAAGTTGGAGTTTAAAACTCTTATGTATTAACTAAAGAATAGAAATCTTCTTAAGTAACCCTTTTTAACTTGAAATCATTTATAAGTAAACTTCAAATTAAGTATTATATTCAAATCAAAGATTGATTTTACGTTAAAAACCTACATAGTAATCGAATGTTACATAAGATTTCTCAAATTTGTTTGTTATTGAGAACATTTGATTCATTAATTTTCAAAACGTCATTCGATTTACTTAAGCCATAACTTAAGATAAAAATACTTTTTCCCTTGTTTTAATAATTCTTGAATGAATATAAGGTTGTGTTTTATGCAAATAATGTTTCTTTGTTTTGCTTTGTTCATTGATTCCATTTTAAAGTTGTAAAATCAACTAAGTTTCAAAGATTGAAGTTGAAAATCCTTTTTGTTTATGCTTTGGACGAATCCTATACTAGGTTTAATGTGAAGATTTTACTTCACCAACATCCATCATGAGTAAGAGTAATCATCAATGCATCAACATGAATAACAACATAACATCCAATTCCAAAAATCAACACAAAACCCGTATACAGAATTTTCAGCATTTCAAGCATCAACTTGTGACAAATAATTGATTGACCAAACAAAGTCGGATTTGAGCAAATGAGGACTCATATGAAAGCTTAGGATGTCTAAGTTTTGTATATAAAATTTATTTTTACAAACAGTAACCGAGTGAGTATAGTTTCATGAAATAAGTCACTGTAGTCAGAATCCAAGACAGAATTTTGTGCTTAGATTGAAACAGATTTTTAAGGGTCAAATATCCATGAAACTAAATGAAATTTGTTATAAAAATTAAGCCCAAGATGTCTAGTTTCAAGATCAAAAACAATTTTTGAAATCCAAGGTCTAGGTTGAGAGAAAAACCGAAATGACTCACACAAGGTGAGATCCGAAAATTCACAAACTCTTTTCAACAAAAAGATAGAGGAACCCTAGGTTAGGGTTTTCCAACATATAAAAACCATTTCCAACCATTCAAACACATCATACAAATCAAGCAATAAATAATTATTACAATGTTGTTCTCATAGAGAACCAAATAAACAAAGTGGTAAAACCTCTGGTTTAGGGTTTTCCCCAAACCAAACCCATAAACCATTTTCACCACCACCAATGTGGTGTGATGTTGTTCACTCCCCCATTACCTTAATGAAGATCTTTAGGATAAGCAAAACTGCAAGCTCCAAGAAAAGAAAGTGGCCGAAACCTAGATAGAAAGAAAAGATAAGATCTTGAACTTGTTTCACAAAAATCATGAACTAGAAGAAGTTGTTTCATGATTCTATGAAAAGTTATGAACAGAAAAGTAAGATTAGAGAGTTACTTAGTGAAGAACACATGATGAACAAGGTTGGTGTTCTTGAGGTTCAAGAACAAAGTTGCTCCAAATGAGAAACTTCCTTCATCAAAGATGTAAAGGAGGTTAAGACAAGATGATCTATGGTTTAAGAATGAAGAAAAAAGTTTTGGTCCATGGTCTAAGAGACCAAAACCGTGAAGAAGAACAAGAGAGAGAAGAGAGGATTTTGAAAACTTGAAGGATGAAATGTGTTTGATCTTGGTAAGTGGAAATGAGAAGTGTTTTGGTGTTGTGGAGGGGAGAAATGATCGAATGGCCTTAGGTCTAATGCACCAAATTTTGGTTAATGTATTATGACATTGATGAAGTGTAAGTAAATGGATGGATAGGATTAAAGAATGTACATAGGTGTTGATGTCTCATGCAAAGTAGTAGATATTAACCATAAATAGGTTAATTAACTTTCTCCATAAAAGGTAAGGTTGATAGGTTATTAACCAAGAGTCATAGAAAGTTAATCCATTGGTTAAAGGAATGAAAAGGTGATGGATAGTTGACATAAAGGTGATAACGTCTCGTGAAACGTGCAAAGCAATCATGAACTACTCCCGGCTCTGGGCCAAAACAACTTCCCCGGCCTTGGCACGCATCTTAAGGTAAAGCGGTCTTGATTAAGATAATAATATTTTTATCGGTTCCAACTCAAAACAGCACTCTGGGTTCAAAACAACATCTTATGATTATTAAGTTCATAATTGAAATCCAGATATGAAATTCCAATTATTAACCATTCTTATGATTAAACCTACTCGAATTGTATTCTAAGTCAAGTTATTCACACAAACAGTTAAGAGAAACTGATATAGGATTTTTGGGATGTTACAGGGCGGGGTGGCTAAGGAAGGCACTTGCTTCAATTGTGGTTAGACCGGACATTAGAAGAGAAACTGCCGGAAATATGTGGAAGAGACTAAGAAGGAGAAAGGAAGTGAGACATCCGCTTCAGGTATTTATGTTATTGAGGTTAATTTATCTACTTTAGCATCTTGGGTATTGGATACTGGATGTGGTTCTCACATTTGTACTAATGTGCAAGGACTGAGAAGTAGTAGAAGATTGACCAAAGGCGAAGTTGACCTACTAGTTGGAAATGAAGCAAAGGTTGCTGCATTAGCTGTAGGGACTTATGTATTGACTTTGCCATCTAGACTTATTTTAGAAATTAATAATTGTTATTTTGTTCCGACTATTAGTAGAAACATTATTTCTATTTCTTGTGTGGACAAGAAAGGTTTTCATATTATGATAAAGGATAAATGTTGTTATCTTTATTTGGATAATGTTTTCTTTGCTAGTGCGCCTATGAGTAATGGACTTTATATCCTTGATCTCGATAAGCCCATTTATAACATAAATGCGAAAAGGATCAAACCCAATGATTTAAATCCTTCATATCTTTGGCATTGTCGTTTAGGCCATATAGGTGAGAAACACATCTCCAAGCTCGATAAGGATGGGCTCTTGGACTCATTCGATTATGAATCCTTTTATGCATGTGAATCCTGCTTATTGGGAAAGATGACTAAGGTCCCATTCACCGGTCAAGGTAAAAGGGCAAGTGATCTTTTGGGCTTGATACATAGTGATGTATGTGGGCCCCTAAACAATTTTGCTAAAGGTGGTTTTCCTTACTTTGTTAGATTTACTCATGATTTTGGTAGATATGGATTTATTTATCTCATGAAACACAAGTCCAAAACATTGGAAAGGTTCAAAGAGTTCAAGAATTAAGTGGAGAACCAACTTGGCAAAAGTATTAAGGTCATACGATCGGATCGTGGTGGTGAATATTTAAGCCAGGAGTTTGATGACTATCTAAAGGAGTGTGGGATAGTATCCCAACTCACACCTCCCGGGACACCACAATGGAATGGCATGTCCGAAAGGAGGAATCGCATCTTGTTGGACATGGTACAATCTATGATGAGTCATTTAGACTTTTCTGACTCTTTCTAGGGATACGCTTTACTTACAGCTACTTTCACTCTCAACTATGTTCCATCAAAGGCGGTTGAAAAGACTCTAAATGAGATATGGTCGGGCCGCAAGCCTAGTCTATCATTTATGAGAATTTGAGGTTATGAAGTCTATGTTAAACGTCTAATCGACCAATCACGCCTTAAAGGTATTCACCTTACCATCCGTGTCAGTCTTCTTCTTGAAGACCCATTTTCACCCTATGGGTTTTATCCCTTCGGGTGGCTCAACCAAGGTCCATATCTAGTTAGTGTACATGGACTCCATATCAGATCCCATGGCCTCAAGCCACTTCTCAGATTCAGGGCCAATTAAGGCCTGCCGGTAGGTTATAGACTCATCTTGATCCATGAGCAGAACGTCACTTTCCTGAGTCAGAAGTAGTCCATATCTCTCAGGCTGGTGACGTGGCTTGTTAGACCTACACAATTCTTGTGTTACTTGAACAGTTGGTTAAACTAAAACCTGTGTAGAATTGGGTCTTATTCATAGTAGGCGGATCAATACTTTGTGGTGTTTGGATTTCTCCAAGTTCTATATTCCTCCCAGTGGCTCCTACGGAGATGTATTCCTTCTCAAGGAATACTCAAGTCCTAGCGACAAACACTACGTCCTCGAAAGGATTGTAGACATAGTATCCTTTGGTTTCTTTAGGATATCCCACAAAAGTACATTTATCCGATTTGGGTCCGAGTTTATCTGTCATTAGATGTTTGACATAAACCTGACAACCCCAAATTCTCATAAATGATAGACTGGGCTTTCGGCCCATCCATATCTCATATGGAGTCTTTTCAACCGCCTTGGATGAAACATGGTTAAGAGTGAATGTAGTTATAAGTAAAGCATATCCCTGGAAAGAGTCTGAAAGGTTTGAATGACTCATTGTAGATCGTACCATGTCCAATAAGGTGTGATTCCTCCTTCCGGACACCCCATTCCATTGTGGTGTTCCGGGAAGAATGAGTTGGGATACTATCCCACACTTCTTTAGATAGTCATCAAACTCATGACTTAAGTATTCACCACCATGATCTGATCGTATGGCCTTAATACTTTTGCAAAGTTGGTTCTCTACTTCATTCTTGAACTCTTTAAACTTTTCAAAAGTTTCAGACTTGTGTTTCATAAGATACACAAGGGCCCCACATACATCACTATGTATCAAGCCAAAAAGATCACTAGCCCTTTCACCTTGATCGGTGAATGGCGTCTTAGTTATCTTTTTCAATAAGCATGATTTGCATGTATCAAATGATTCACAACCTAATGAGTCCAAAAGTCCATATTAGTGGAGCTTGGAAATGCGTTCCTTACCTATATGACCTAAACGACATTACCAAAGGCATGTAGGGTTTAAATCACCTAGTTTGACCCTTTTCGCATTTATGTTATAGATGGGCATATCAAGATTAATGACACAAGGTCCATTATCCAAAATGTGCTAGCATAGAAAAGATCATATGTGTAACGCCCCGATTTTCGCGTTTTATATTTCTTCAGTATTTTAATTTATGTATTTTATTCGAGGTCTTAGGAATGGAAATAAAATATTCCGAGACCATAGTCATGCTCGACAATATCGTAGAAAGCTACGATTAAGTTTTGAGTCGAAAACTCAAACGGAGTCCGGTCTGCGTTTTTACACTGACAGTATGATTTTACTGCTCAGGAGACCTCAGATGGACCTGTGAACGAGACAATAAGTCTTAGAATTCGATTCTCTACGTTTTGGTTAAATTTCACAAAAACTTCAAAAAATTCACTTCCTGACCTCCGTTCGAGCGGAATCCTCAATCGGGTGACGAACGAAGCCACATATGGACTTACCGAGACTCGCGAACGGATAATCTTGATATCACATCATCCCAGGAAACTTGGGAGAGTATGCCACAGTCGTCATGACGGTCGGGAAAATCTAGACGCGAAATTACCAAAATGCCCCTAACCTTAGTCTTTTGCACTTTTACCATTTTACCCTTTTGGCAAATGACCATTTTGCCCTTAAGTGAGCTTTTTAAAGGCTGAACTCAGCCCTTCCAGCCCCTCATTCACGCACAAACAGCCCTCCTTCCACACTCCATCTTCAACCTTGAGAAACTCCATTGTTGTTCTTGAGAAAAGCTTGATTACTTGTTAGAATCACTTGATTCCTTGAGCAATCTTCCTTCATTTTAAGGTAAGATCACTTCTATGATCTCTTAGCTTCTTGAATCTCTCTTTATTTCAAGATCAAACTTCATTTTCATGAAAATCATTTCTTAGATCCAAAACTTTGAAAATCCATAGGAATTGGTAGAAAAATCCTTTTGATGTGAAACCAATTTCTTTAAACTCACTTTATCATACTCTACCTAAACCCAAGAGCTTATGATTCAATTCTCATCATAGCCCTAAATCCCCAATATGGACGAACCCTACAAGGTGATGATGAACAGTGTTTTTCATCAATTTTTGATTTCTAACACTTGATTTCATCCTTAGCTTTTCTATTGGCTTTGAATCCATGAAATGGAAAACCAAAATCAATTCCTAGCTTTATTCTCTTAGGGTGGCCGAAACCCTTAGGTAGAATTTTTGAGTTTTGTTTTGATTGTTGTTTAATGTTTGATTGTTTGGTTGTTTGTAGTCGGTGAAGATTATCAGGAGATTCACGAACCGATCAACCGACTTTGATCCGGGAATTTGCTCATTAACAGGTATGGGGGGTGAACCTCATCACACCAAAATGGTGGTGGTGAAGATGGTTGTTTAGTTTATGTGTGGGTGAAACCCTTTGGTTTGGGTTCACCATTTAATTTGGTTCTCTTGGAGAACAATGTGTAATAAGTGTAGTTATGCTTAGTTTGCTTTAGTGTGTTGTAGCATATGTTCATGATGACGTGATTGGATGAAAATCATTTTCATATATGTTGAAAAACCTACCTTGATCACTAGATCAAGTATGGACTTTTATGCTTGATTATGATGCAAATGATGTGTGATGGACTGTGATGGACTTTATGCTTGATTATGATGCAATGATATGTAATTGTTCTTTGTCATAATTAGATGAACATTATGAGTTATATTTTGTCTTGAGGGTGAAGCAATCTTCACATTTGCTCCTAATAGGCTTTTGGCCTTGAGAAAAGGAAGAGTATGTGTGGTTCTTGAACAAATTAAGGTTTTGGTGTAAAGAAAAATGTTTTAGTGACCTATGTTTCAAAGGAAAAACAATAAGTGATTTGATCCGAAGATCAAATGAAGTTTCAATCTCTAAGTGTTTTCACCAAAGTGAAACATGCCTTTTTATCTTAGTCATCTAAGTAACTAAGTGATTTAAAAAGAGAAATTTCATGAAAGTTAGCGTAGGTTTCATAAAGACTTTACCTTCATTTTAGAACAAGGTTCATATTTTGCTTAAAGGCAAATTTCGCTAAGCGAATTAAATTTCGATAAGTGAAAACAGAGAAATTCCAAGTTAGGTATCACTGCCTCCATTTCGCTAAGCGAATTTAGCTTCGCCGAGCGATACAGAGGAGTTTCAGAAGAGTTGTAACCGCCTCCATTTTCGCTAAGCGAATTAATATTCGCTAAGCGAATGCAGTGAATTTCGCTACGCGAATTATGTTTCGCCAAGCGATACAGAGGAGTTTCAAATGAGGTATTACTGCCTCAATTTTGCTAAGCAAATATACTCTCGCTAAGCGAATTTCACCTTTCAGAAAATGCTAGAAATGAAGTAAGTAGTTCAAATGTTGTTTCAAATCAAATGAGTTTTCAATTGTAAATGTTGTTTTGGTTTACAAAAGGAGTTTTTAACTCAAAATCATAAAAGTTTTACGCATGAAAAACCTAAGTTAAGTAATTAACTTAGAGTTGAAGACAAGGAATAATTTAAGTATGGTATGTGGTGGAACAAGACCATGTACTATACCATTGATGAATTAGTACATCAATGATTTCATAAGACTTAAGGGAACCAACACTTATTTCCCTAATTGAAAATCAAGGATTAATATCTTTGAAAGGATTAAAGACTTATCTAAGAGGATTCTCAATCCTTATTCATAATGCTTAGGACTTGAGACATAATTCATAGGACGTAAACACAAACACAAAACGTTTTTGGGTTTCGAAATAGTAGTTCGATGATCGACCGGTGATCCGGATCCAGGTAAATCTTTCAATTGTTTCCGTCTTGTGATAACCAGAATGAGAAAGATCCTGAGACTGTGCAGTTATGGGATTGTACAGTGGAAGGAACCCTGAGGCTATGCAGGTATAGGACTGTATAGCTAAGGGAAGGCATATAAGAATTGATTGTTACTACCCATACCAACAAGATTTATCTTCTTTTCGGGAGCCTAGAACATAAGAACTTTATAGTTAAGCGTGCTTGACTTAGAGTAATTATGGGATGGGTGACCTTCTGGGAAGTTTCCTAGAAAGCGTGTGAGTGAGGACAAAACACGCTGAAAAGACTTGTGTTGGTTTGTGGGGACAGTCGGCGATTCTGAAAGCAGTCTGGATCATTCTAAAGGAGTCACGAGACATTTATCCAATGGATAAATGCTTTATCCGATCGACAGTGTTTTATCCAATGGATAAATATTTTATAAAACAAAGACGTGTGTAGTTCCTAAGAAATAAAACCTTAGTGAATCTTGAGGTTTATCCAATGGATAGACATTGCTTTATCGCATCTGCTTTGTGTAAGCATTGGCATTTCATGTGCATAGTTGTAAGGCCTTGAGCCTAGGAGTTGAGTTTACACCTTGATGCGGGTGCGAATCTTACGGTGACGATCTTTAATGGTCTTTCTGGAGGTATCAGGGTTGGAATGGCTAACATGTGACCAGTTGGTGATTCTTCTGTGTCGTAGCGAATCCGTGCAATACACTGATATCCTCTACTAGATGCCGTACTTTTCATGTTTGGTCGAGAATGTTACCGTAAAGCCAGATACGTGCACGTTACGAATATTGTAGCATCTTGCTCATGGTTGATAGAAACCGGAACATATCCTCCCATTCACTCTCTCCGACACTTTTGTTAGCTCCATGGAGTAGGGGGTCACAGAAGTACCCAGTGGCATTGGCATTGAGTCATGTACATTGCACCGCATTGCATGCCTGTTGATGTTTACATTTACTGTTATACATCGTTGTTCTGTTTAAGAATGCATTATATGGTGTTGTTAACTGTCTAACATGATATTATGCTGTTAACCGTTTAACATGAATTATATTGAGAGTTTTAGTATGCTGTTTAACATGTTGGGTACGCTGTTACCTGGTGAGTCGTCCCGTTTTTACTACTACTGTTTTGTTGTGTTGATGAACAGGAATCTCACCCATATTTGTATGTTTTCTACTGGTACTTACTGTTGCTGTTTGAACAGATGGTCGTAACGATGGTTCAATTCAGTAGTTTCCTTGAGTTCGAAGGCGGATTCTTTTGCTGTTTTATTTTTGTTGTCAGCCAGACTATGTCAGCTTTTGTAATACCTTTTGGGAGCTACGACTCCTAATACTTGTTTTATTTCTTATGCCAGTAGACATTAGACTTATGTCTGTATACAGTATTATTTTCGTTTCTGTTTTCTGTTTTCTATTTCTGTATTTATAATACAGTATATTCTAGTAATGCATGGTGAACCTAAGTTCATTTATTAGTATTATTTACCTTTACTAATCCCATTACATCTGTATGAAAAGAAAAAAAAATCGTATTTTCCGCATTAATAAATATTTTCGGCCTTATAAACGTTCGGGAATGTGGCACTCGGGAAAGGGTTTTGCAATATGACTAATGTTTCTATCAATAGTTGGAACATTATAACAATTATTCGGTTCCCCAACAACCCCAAAAGGCAAAGTCAAAAACTCCTTTAGTTAATGGAGCAACTTTCGCTCCATTTCTACTTGTGGTTTGACTTCACCTTTAGTCAATGTCCTACTCCCTTTCATCTCCTTCAAATTTGTAAAAATGTGGGATCTACATCAGGTAACCAATACCCATGGTGTAGAGAAGTAGACAAATTGACTTCTATGACAAATTTCCTGAAGAGGAAGTCTTACTTCCATCCTTCTTTTTCACTCTTTCAGGTATTTCTAACAGTTATCGACATCCTAGCAAGCTCTGGTAGAGATATGTCAAAATCGCTCATAATAAAGTGACTGTAACTATCTGACAACGTTTGCAGGATCAAGTTATTAGCCAACGCTTGGCCTAGAGAAAATCCCAGACTATTAGGTTCTCAAAATACTCAATAACGTGAAGCATATGATTAGTCACTGGGTTTCCTTCTACTAGCTTGCAGTTGAAAAAGGGTTCGGGAAATCTCGTACCTTCTCATGCCTTGCTTGCTCCTTGTAGAGTATCTTGAGGTGTATGATCATATCATATGTCGCCATGATTGCAAGCATGAGACATCCTACACCAAGGGCATCGACTTGATATTTCTCGTATACATCCCTTTCGACCCTAATGGCAATAGGGGTAAGTTGCTCAGAAATCGGTTGCTCGAGAACATACAGCTTTCAATCGTGCTTGAGGACAATCCCAAAATTTTTGTACCAATCCAGAAAATTAATTTCGGGTACCTTGTCCTTCTCAAGGACAATCGCAGTAAAAATTATAGTGTTTTACATCATGGTAATTCTAACTACAGAGACATGCAGAACATAAGTATCATGATTAAAACATATTTAATAAGGTCTTTTATTAAATATGTCTCCCACTATTTTACTCAAATCAATGACCCTCACCATTGACTCAGAAAATCTCGTTGGAAGATTTTCTAGTGGGACCAAGATCCATATTTCACTTCGTTCTGAGTTAGCTTTCGTCGATCACCCAAAATTCAGTTATTTAGGTAAGAAACTCCTTTCCAATTACATCTCATGTAATTCTTGGACCAGTTAGGTGAATAACTCTTATTCCAATTTTATCTAATAAATTGATGCTCAACTCCTTTGCCTCTAAGCCATTTCAATCCTATTGAATCTGCTTAGTGAAGTCAAACCCAACGATTGATAATTGGATATTACAATTATCCCATCGCGCCTCACCAAAATAAATCAAGGTGCCCTACTTTGACAACCTACACTTGTTCGATTCTGGCCTTGACGTGTGCCACACATCGGAAGGCATTTAATACTTAATATTAATTTGAGGGAATTTTAATTAGTAATCTCACTGGCATTGTGTCTCATATATAACGCCTCTTAGCATACATGACATACATGCTATCATACATTTAACTAACATATATAATATACAAGACATAGATGCATACATACATACATTTCATCCATCTCATACATAAACATATATCTTTTACATTTCATGCATCTCACACATTTCATGCATCTCATACATAAACATACATCTCATACATTTTATACATCTCATACATAAACATACAAGATAAGTATAACGGTTATGGCATCCAAACGTGCAAGAATCAAATACTAATTATTACAATTATTTGACCCTCGAGTAAGCTTCTCAAACTTCTCCAATGGCGTCATCATATGGTGTTGTCTCCTCTTTAACTTGAGCAATTGCATCATTTATAAAATAAATAAATAAAGGCACGACACACAGGTCATATTTAAATAAATAAATCACGACACACAGGTGGTATTTAACCAAAATAAATAAACACCATAATCTAATGCCATAAGCATATACCACACATTTAAAATTATTTAATTATAAATAATAATAACCCTTTATTATTAATAATATCTTTAATTAATTTTAAACTGATTAAATAAAAAAAAAACAATCAATTTCGAAATCTATAGATTTACCAAATCAAAAGGCAATCAATTTCAAATCTATAGATTTACCAAATAAAAAAGGCAGTCAATTTCAAAATCTATAGATTTACCAAATCAAAAAGGCAATCAATTTCAATAAGGAACATGTCTTCAAAATACATATCTCATATATAAATTAAAAACAAGCTTTCTCAAAAAATAATCATGTGCTCATGAAGAGGGTATCAAGAACGCCAAGAACATCAACATGTTCATAAAACGATAACATGTATAAAATTGAATCGCATTCAGAGCAATAAATCATGTTATCAACCAAGGCAAACAAGCACTTAGGATTCAAGGTAATAATGACCATACGCTTTGATACCACTGTTGGGTTTTCGTGAGATAATCCTCTTTTAAAATCATGTCTCAAGGCAGATGAAAACCTTACCCCATGGATCGCACATTACAAAATATGAATCAGATAAGGCTATTTTGTTTACCTCTTGAAGCGTGCTTTCAAAATAATCATTAAGGCGTCCTCCAAATCACCAGTACGGCGGCAAGGGGCAGCACCTCTACTCAGTCTACGTGAGCAAACGTCCATTGGAGGAATGCGTCTTGTACTAGCTGACGACTTACAGGATTTGGCGCGAGGTGAAATATGACAAGTGTTAGCGGCGAGGGAGGCATGCCATCTATTTAAAGAGTGGCGTTACTTCACCCTTCGTGCCATAACCCCGACGGGCTTGTCCACTACAAGCCCAAACTGGAATTAATTAATTAAATCATATTTATTTAATTAATTCCTCTCCAACTATTTGTTGTTATTGTTGTTGTGATTGTGCATCTGAGGTTGTTATGTTTTGGGCAGTGTGCCTAAGTTTAGTTGGTAAGTGGTTGTGAGCCGTGTATGTACGAGTTGATACCGTGGACGAATTGTTGTTGTGATGTGATGTGCTGGATAAGCGGGAGCTGTGGCTCGTGTTGATGCGTGTCATGACCCGAATTTTGTAGCCATGACCGGCCGAAAGAGAAAGACTCTTGATTCCCCTTTGCAGCCTCTCAAGCATACATAAATTTGTTTCATCCAAAGTAAAGGATTACATTCATTAATAACAATAATGACTATAATACATCAGAGTAAAAAAAAAAAAAAACTAACATAAATTACAAAGTCTTACTTACATCAAATGTAAATTAAAACCTATGGGTACAAACCCAAAAAATAAAACTGTCCACATGGCATCAAGTGAGGGAGTTTCCCCCCAAACAAATGCAGTCATACACAATAAAATGTGAACTAAAATCACACATGCATTCATGCATATCCAAATACATCATACCATCACAATACAAAACACAGCCCTAATCATGCATAGGCAAAAATGGACCTCTTGTTCTCAAATTGGATACTAGTGTAATGGCTTGCACATAACCCTTTCTCATAAATCATGTCCCACTCAAGGCGATACATGTCACATATATATAATCGCATTGTGTCTTTGGGGTTCCGATTGGTGTTGCTCAATAAAATCCCCCGCCTCGACATTTTTAATTTCGTATCTCGGAGATACTGTCTCCCCCAGCCATCAACATCCCTCCTCAATTGGACTAATCTTATTTTATGCCATACAATTCATGTTACAAAAGTAAAGACATTATTTTTTTAGAATGAAATAATTCCAAGTAACAATTAAATTAAATTAAATTAAATAATATTAAATACTTAATAAATTAATAAAAATAAATTTATTTTTTAATCTGGTGGGTTGGCGGGTCAATCCGCCACCGACCCACCATTGACCCGTTTTCGGATGAGTTAAGCGGGACGGGTCAAAGCGGGTTGATGAGTTGAAGACCCAAATCCATCCCGCCAAATTTTGACGGATTGATAGATTGACTCGCGGATCATAACCCACTTTCTCACCTTTACATACAGGTGCGGCCACAAACTTTGTTTGTCTGACACAACACCTCATACTTCCAAAATCATCACCATTTCCACCAAGAAAAGAAATGGGTCAATCCGCCACCGACCCACCATTGACCCGTTTTCGGGTGAGTTAAGCGGGACGGATCAAAGCGGGTTGATGAGTTGAAGACCCAAATCCATCCCGTCAAATTTTGACGGATTGGTAGATTGACTCGCGGATCATAACCCACTTTCTCACCTCTACATACTGGTGCGGCCACAAACTTTGTTTCTCTGATACAACACCTCATACTTCCAAAATCATCACCATTTCCACCAAGAAAAGAAATGGGTCAATTCCCATTGTAAAAAAAACCGCAATGCATCCATCACCGGAAATTATTCCCCCAAATTTCTAAGTCAAAGACATGATTTTTGTTTCACCCCTGCCAGCTCATTCATGACAAAAAAAGAGAAGACAACACCTATTATATATAAAAAGCAATGTCTGGCGCCTTAATTTGTGAAGCACCTCCACAAAGAGAAAAAAAAAGTGGGTCTATTCTCAATTAAAAAAAACAACGCCCAGCAAATTTTGAAGCAAACAAGCAACTTGTCTTTTGTAGAATAAGTACAAGAACCAACAAGACACAGTGATATCGTAGGCAAATAATCACAAAATAATAATAATAATAATAATAATAATAATAATGCCTCACCTGTTGAAGATACATTACTAGCTTCTAAGATACAAAAGAAAATGAAGGAAAGAGGGAAAGAAGAACCACCATCAAACTCCTCTTCTCTCTAAATCTCCACTTCTCTCTCTCGGGTTCAGCAATATTGTGACAAATGGACAAGGAGAAATGGTTCCACCTTTTAAACTAAAGCTCTTAAGGTATTAGACAATAATGTCCTTCATTACAAGGATATTATAGGTAAGACCCAAAATTAACATGAACTTACTAGATAAATTTCAATTAACTTATTAAGGACATATCAAGTTATGCACTACCCTATTGATATCTTAATATCATAAATTAATTACTACTTAATTAATTATAATAATTATTGACATAATCATAATTATCAAAATTCATGGGTACGGCAATTATGAATTACCCTTTTTATGTCTTAAAATCCTTATTTAATTATAGTGCACTTTTTTTTTTTTTTATAGCAGACTTTAGTTAACACATATTTTAAGGGAAAAAAACATTACCATGTGGAACCTTTATATAAATTTTTTTTATTATTGGGCATAATGTCATTTAAACTTATAAGTTTAAATTATTAAAATTACCGGACATTACAATGCGTGGCATCTGATGTTGATTTGCTATTTGAGAGCTTAGGTGTGAGGGTCCGATATCATCTCATTGAGGTTGTTTGCTGCATATCATCAGTTGCCAAGTGGCAAGACCGTATAATAGATAGTATGGGCTGCCAACGTCAGGCAAGGTTAGTTGTACCTGAGTGCGGGTACAGAAAGCGGAAAGAGCGATCAAGTGAGTGGCCTTGGGGATGTTGCCGATCTCGGGAATAGTCAACGAGGTAGCTCCTATCGTGACGCCCGATCCAGTCCGGTTTGATCGACTAATACCTGAGCTTTCCACGTTTTAGGCTAACGTTTTGAGGCGACCAAGACACCCTGGTCCCGGGCTCAGGAAGGGGATGCACTCTTATTGGTCACGGCGAGCGGTTCGGTTTCTTGGACAAGCTAACTCCTGTTCCGGTGTGGAACATTGTGTTGTGAGATTCGGCCAACATGCTGCATGGGATTAGTATCACAGTTTAGAGGATTCATCTGAGAGAGAGATTTATGGAGATAGATGCTTGTTGCATGTGTTGACTCGAGAGATACTTGGCTGTGTGGTATATCTGTTACATCTGCCAAACCTGTATACATGCTACTTGGTAAATGTTGTTGTTACTATGTTACTGTTGCTATTCCGATGAGCCACACAGTATTCTTATCTCCCTTCTGTTTTCTATGTTGTCTGTTTTCTGTTCTTTGCTCACGCAGAGACGACGAGCCTGCTACTTTGAATGATGGCCCCGAGGATGCACCCTTTTATCACGGCGGCACCAAGGATGCCAGTGCTGGGGGAGCTAGAGATCATCTACCATGATGATAGGGGGTGGCGTGTGGACCCCTCTACTTTTTTGACGGTCTATACTAGGCCGATCAGTTTACTTTTCAGAGGCAGGGCTTCACACAGGGAGATATTTTGGGGCCCTATAGAGTCGTCCAGTTTCTAACCTTCACACAGATATGGCAGCCGCCGAGATGCTACGAGAGAGACTATCGTTGGGCTTTGCCAGAGTCTTAACGCGCTTTTAGTCGTCGAGGTTTTGTGCTGCGAGGCCAGTGGAGGAGGTCAGAGCAGTACCTAAGGACCTACGGGAGGCGTAGGGTGGTTGTGTCCAGCTCTTCATCGGAGTACGAGCCTTTAGTGGTTTACAGCCATACTCATGGAGAAGGGCAGGGTAGTTCCGGTCATCCTCACCACTGATGGTTGGTGTCTGCCAATGCGTCTAGGCAGTGAGCTGAGTGTTTTTATTTACTTTTGAGTGATGGGTGTTAGTGCTGGTAAGCTATGAGAGCTCTTTTACTTCTTTTGATGTATTTGCCTTATCTTTTACAGTTTCCTGTACAATTCGTATGTATACTACTTTATCATAGTGCCCTGCTGATGGGGCTATGCTACTACATGTTCTTGTATATAGTTATCTTACGTTGCACTTTACTCTAATGTTCGCTATGCTTTCCGTATGTTTTGTATGTCTTATTGTGTCGTTTTCGCTATGTTTCCTGAATATCATGCTATTGCTATAATACGGTTATGCATAGTTAATAATATAAGCTTGGAACTAATGGGGCGACTTCATGTATATGGGGTTGTCTCATTTTGGTGGTATCAGAGCAGTTTGGTTCTAAAAAGGGCTGTGGAAGTCTGGAACCATAACTTCGAGTTTAGGAAAGTGTACTGGCTTTGGTGCTTGATACCCGAGTTGTGTCAACTATGTCTAGTTTTGGGTAGACTGTCCGATGCGCAAGTTATCAAAGTGTGATAACTGTTTTAATTCATAAGGCATATAATATGTTTAACTGTTAAGTGTTATTATATGTCTTATGAATTGGAACTAATAGCTCCTATTTACAGTAAGCTAAATGGCCCGTGGACAAGGTACAAGAGGAGGCAGGCTGGTTGCGACTGGAAACAACGATAACAATGGTGACCACTCTGGAACTGGGAGTGGCGGTGATACGTCTGAAGCGATGAGGGCTATGTAGGATCTAGCTACTGCCATGCTACAACAGATACAAGAAACTGTACAATTCATGCAGAGATAGGAAGAGAGGGAGGCTAGGCAGAATCAGCTGCATGCAGTCAGAGGAGATGATATTGTGGACACAAGTCTCAACGCTTTCATGAAGGGAAACCCCCTCAATTCCACTGAGAGTACAACTCGGAGGCCGCTGAGATGTGGCTAAAAGAGATAGAGAAAGTGTTTGTGAACACCCTATTTTGTCTGGACAATTATATTTATTTTAGTTTTTTATTAAAAATCATAAAAATGGTAAAATAAAAATAAAAATGATAAAATGAATAATAAACAAGGTTGGCTTTTGGTTTTTTTTTTAATTCTCGTAACAGTTAGCAAAAGAGGGGGAGAGTCTCAGCAATGTAAACTATAACTGAAGGGAGGGAGATGAGTGTGAATGTTAATAAAATTTATTTCTCTCTTTAATTGATAATAATTTGTGAGTTAAGGGAAGGAATCTTTGTTGAGTTTAAAAGAAGAATATGAGCAACAGATAAAAGGGGGAATTTTTGCAGTTTCTTTCTATAAATAAGAAGGAACATAAAGGAAAGATAAGAGAGAGAGAGAGAGAGAGAAAGAGAGGAGAAACGAATTCCTTGTGCAATTTTCAACCATTTTCATCTCGGTCCTCTGTCTGCCACCGCGCTCAACGACTCCTACCGCCAACAGCCGTCGCGTGCCGCCTTAGCTCACCACTCACCGCCGCAAAACGGATCTGGCCGTTACTCCTCCGTTGCATTGTTTGTCTCTCTGTCACGCTGTTCCAGACCCGTCACGAGCAGTACCGCCGTGAGCCACTGCCGTCGTTCTGTTCTGACCACTGTCCGGTCGCACGAGCCTCTGCGCCGTAGTCCGTCGTCCACCCTGCTCCATATTTATGTTTCGTTCAGGTCTAAGGAAGATTAGCAAAGTATATTGACTGTTTATCTTCATTTAGTTTTAGATCTTTTGTTTTTTTTTCCTTTTCTAGTTATTTCTTCTGATTTTATTTAATATAGGTTCAAAGAATTTTTGGTAGGTTTTGAGTGTTAGTGGGCTTGCAAGATGGACCATAATAAAATAAACTTCACCTAAAATAATAAACAAAAAAATGCTTCTGGACTTGGGTCATTGGAATAATTTTGTTGCTTTGGTCAAGATGTATTTGGGCTAGGAAGAAGCCTAGTTTTAAAAAAAAAAAAATGTTATTTTTAACAAATTGACACAACCATACAAAATTAATAAAGAAAATCAGAATATATAATTGAAAATTACTTATTATTTAGATTGCTCAGCTATTATTTAA
The DNA here is from genome assembly GCA_039655645.1 of Ammopiptanthus mongolicus. Classification (NCBI taxonomy): domain Eukaryota; kingdom Viridiplantae; phylum Streptophyta; class Magnoliopsida; order Fabales; family Fabaceae; genus Ammopiptanthus; species Ammopiptanthus mongolicus. The sequence goes on from CM077345.1 coordinate 38,540,417, forward strand.
TCGAATATGATTATTTTCTAAAATACAAATATTTCTTTACCACAATATACCAACTTATTTTAATATGTTTTATCAAGTTACATACATTCTTCACATTAAAAGATTTGAATACAAATTTAATTCTTTTAGATAAAAAGGGTTAGCTGAGATGTGACATCTTGTTGACCCCTGGTTTTAGAACACCTGAGTTGTGACAACTTGGTGATCCTAAGCATTTAAAAATAAGACTAAAATTAATCTCTTTTTAAAATAAAAGGGATAGCTGAGATGTAACATCTTATTAACCCCTAGTTTTAGGACACCTGAATTGTGACAACTTGGTGATCCTAAGCCTTTAAAAAAAAAAAAAACTAAAATTAATCTCTTTTAGAATAAAAGTGGTAGCTGAGATGTGACATCTTGTTAACGCCTGGTTTTAGGACACTTGAGTTGTGACAACTTGGTGATCCTAAGCCTTTAAAAATAAAAAACTAAAATTAATCTCTTTTAAAATAAAAGGGTTAGCTGAGATGTGACATTTTGTTAACCCCTGATTTTAGGACACTTGAGTCGTGACAAATCGGTGATCTTGAAATTTCTTAATCAAAGTTTATTTCAAAAAATATTTAAAATCAACCAAACCCACAAACATTTTAAAAGAACTACTTAGCTTTGATTTCCTCATCGCACCTGAGGATACGTAGGAGAGGGACCATCCCTGTCAAGCCCAAAAATAAATTTTAATAAAAGAGGTAATTTTTTTATTTTTAATCATTTTTAATAAAAGGGGTAAAATAAATATTTTAAAAGATAACATAAAATTTTGCACAATTAACTACAGGTAACCATTTTTAAATGAATGTTGTGGGGTGCTAATACCTTCCCTAGCGACTCCCGAACTCTAAATCCGGTTTCAAAGACCATTTTTTTAAAAGGTTTTTCTAATGTTTTCCTTAATAAATAAACTTTGGTGGCGACTCCATTTTTGTAACAATTAATTTTGGTTCGTCGCTCCCGTCGCGATGTGGTTACGACAGTGTTTATGGCCATACACTGTCGAGAAGATCGGAAGGTGACATATGCTGCGTTTTATGCTGGTAGGCGTCGCAGAAACTTGGTGGAAGAACAAGCTAAGGTTGTTGGAAGCTGAAGGAAGGATCGTGACATGGGAGTTGTTCAGAGAAAGCTTCTTGGAAAAGTATTTCCCAAGGAGTGTAAGGCAGGAGAAAGCGAAAGAGTTTATAAGTCTGAAGCAGAAGAAGATGTCGGTTGGTGAATATGCAATGAGGTTTGAAGCATTGCTCAAGTTTTCACAGTTTTACCAGGTCCATCCGGACGAGGAGTGGGTCTATAGCAGGTTTGAGGATGGGCAGAGGCTCGAGTTGAAAAGGACGATGCTGCCCTTTGGTATTAGAGCTTGGGGAGAAGTGTACAGTGCTAAAGGGACACGACAAGATGGGGACAGTCCAATCACAATCAAAAAGTGGTGGACCTGGCCGTAGCAGTTGACAGAGAGGCAGAGGTGGCAAGTTCCAGCAGAGGGCGAGGCCTTACGATCGCCTAGCTCTGCATAACATCACTCATGGCGGAGGAAGCTCTGGCCAGGAACAGCAAGAAATCAAAACTTGTTTCCGATGCGGGGGAGCGCATTTGATTAAGAACTGTCCAAGGACCCAACACATCAGATGCTTTAACTGCAACCAGATGGGTCACTATGCATCAGACTGTAAGCCCAGAGTCAGAAGAAGGGCTCAATTTCAACAACCGAGTGGAAGAGCTCAGAGTAGTGGTGGAAGGTCACAGAGCGCTAGTTAATAGAGTCGCCCACAAACCACCGGACTAGTGTTTATTTTTTTTTCTTTTCTAGTTTTTTCTTCTGATTGTTTTTTTATTAAAATAGGTTCTAAGAATTTTTGTTAGGTTTTGAGTGTTAGTGGGCTTGCAAGATGGCCCATAATAAAATAAACTTAAGCTAAAATAATAAACAAAAAAAATGCTTCTGGACTTGGGTCATTGGAATAATTTTGTTGCTTAGGTCAAGATGTATTTGGGCTAGGAAGAAGACTCGTTTTAAACCAAAAAAAAAAATGTTATTTTTAAAAAATTGACACAACCATACAAAATTATTAAAGAAAATCAAATAATATATAATTGAAAATGACTTGTTATTTAGATTGCTCAACTATTATTTGATCCAATATGCTTATTTTCTAAAATACAAACATTTCTTTACCACTATATACCAACTTTTTTTTTTTTTTAAATGGGGCCTCATTAAAACCTTATGATGCAAAACCCTCCTTAGGGAAAAAACATCAATAAGGAAAAAGAGTACCCTTAAAATATATTAAAAAAGAGAAAAGAATACAAAGAAAAAAACAAGCATGGGGGACATGAACCAAAACCCATGAAAACAAAGAATCACCTAAACCTAAAATTAGGAAGGTTGAATCTATTTCTATTGAAATCATCTAAAATAAAGTCCGGAACTCCATTCCACCAAGTGAACCCTTGAGAGCTAGTTCCAAAATTAGCCAACTTGTCTGAACAACAATTACCTTCTCTATATATATGGGAGACAACCAGATTTGGACTTTTAAAGAAGAGAAGACAATTTTGCCATCGGTTTCTTAGTTTCCAAGGAACCGAAGCTATAGACTTGGTCTTGAAGGCTGCCACCACCTGAGAAGAATCACTTTCAATCCAAATCTTACTCCAACCCTTTTCAATAGCTAATTCTATTGATTTTATGGCAGCTAAAAACTCAGCATGTAAGGAGAAGCTTATACCAATGTTCAGAGCAAAACAACCAATGATGCTGCCCCAGCCATCCCTGAAAATTCCACCACAGGCTGCAATGTCGGGACAACCCTTAGCTGTGCCATCAATGTTGCACTTATACCAACCCCAAGATGGAGGTAACCAAGTGACTTGAATTACTTTTGGAGCTTTCAGCAATCGACCCTTCACATAGAAATAGTCCAGCACATTAGACTTGAATGAGGAAGGAAAGGATTTGGATCCTTTCTGCATTATCAGGAGGATAGGGTAGTGATCTGAGTGCATTCTGGTCAGGGTGCAGCAAGTGATAGAGCTCCAGGAGTCAATGCAAACATCATTACAGACTGCTCTATCCAGTCTCAACTCAATGTGAGAACCAGCTCTTCTTTTGTTAGACCATGTGTATTCTGCACCTTTTGTTTCCAAGTGAGTCAAGGAGCAAGTATATACCAACTTATTTGATTAGCTGAGATGTGATATCTTGTTCCAGTCAAAAAAAAAAAAAAAAAAAGAGATGTCACATTTTGTTGACCCCCTGGTTTTAAGACACCTGAGTTGTGACAACTTGGTGATCCTAAGCCTTTAAAAATAAAACTAAAATTAACCTTTTTTAAAATAAAAAGGATAGCTGAGATGTAACATCTTTTTAACCCCTAGTTTTAGGACACCTGAGTTGAGACAACTTCATAATCCTGAGCCTTTAAAAATAAAAAATAAAAAACAAAAAATTAATCTCTTTTAGAATAAAAGGGGTAGCTGAGATGTGACATCTTGTTAACCTCTGGTTTTAGGACACTTGAGTTGTGACAACTTGGTGATCCTAAGCCTTTAAAAATAAAAAACTAAAATTAATCTCTTTTAAAATAAAAGGGTTAGCTGAGATGTGACATCTTGTTAACCCCTGGTTTTAAGACACCGGAGTTGTGACAATTTGGTGATCTTGAAATTTCTTAATCAAAGTTTATTTCAAAAAATATTTAAAATCAACCAAACCCACAAACATTTTCAAAAGAACTACGTAGCTTTGATTTCCTCATCGCACCTGAGGATACGTAGGAGTAGGGACTATCCCTGTCAAGCCCAAAAATAAATTTTAATAAAAGAGGTAATTTTTAGATTTTTAATCATTTTTTAACAAAATGGGTAAAATAAATATTTTAAAAGATAACATAAAATTTTGCACAATTAATTATAGGTAACCATTTTTAAATGGACGTTGTAGGGTGCTAATATCTTCCCTACACATAATTGACTCCCGAACTCTAAATACGGTTTCAAAGACCAATTTTTTAAAGGGTTTTTCTAATGTTTTTCCTAATAAATAAACTTTGATGGCGACTCCATATTTGTAACAATTAATTTTGGTTCGCCGCTCTCGTCGCGATGTAGTTGCGACAGATTACGACTCCACTGGGGACTGATTTTAAGCGAGCCAAGCCTGACATAGTTATATGTGCAAATTTGTTTCTCTTTTCTATTTATTTCACCTATTTAATTTTTTTTTAATTATTTGTACCTATTGTGTTTTATTTGTATATATGATGCTTGGATTGAATTTTAGGGCAGAAGACTTTTGTTTATAATGTTTATGCATTATATTTGTTTTGCAGCTTGATTTTGCTCCCTACACACACTACACTGACACTTTTGCACACAGCTATGCGTGGGGCCCTATACCATGGTCTGAGTGAAGCTTATGATATGTGCGAGATTGTTAGTGGTAGCCATTTTGGATGTACATCCTATTTGTTATCGCGAGAATCTCATCTAGAGTGTGACTCTTTCATGGATGCACACATTTTGGATGTACATCCTATTTGTGGTCAACATTCAGAAATGGGTACTTAACTCTAGAGACTGTTAATTAGCATATTTTTTAGAGCCACCCAAGAGAGGTGTCACAAGTTTAGAAGGTTTATAGACCATCACCTTAGGACACGGGGAGAATTATGTTCGTTTATTTTATTTTTATTTCATTCATGTAGTTACTTTTTTCTAAAAAAAATTCTATTTTATAAATTATAGCATTTCACCATTGCATAAAAACACATGACATCCATGCATGCATTTTTGTAACATTGTTTGTGGTCATTCTTCCCTTCTTTCACTCATTATCATATTCTATCATTGTGCATTTGCACACACATTTTTTTATTTTAGAAAAAAAAACAAGAATGATAAGAGCGTAAATAAATAGATAAATAAAGTATTGCATCCTCATTCATTTTTTTTTCTTGCATATTCATGTCATTTTTTATCATCAGAAAAAATAGTTGTAAACCAACTGTTTTCTTGCCATCCTTATATGATTCACTCCCAATTAAGGATTATGGATGAACTAGAGCTGATGAATGATGAGGTTAATCAGTTGAAGGAGAAAATGTCTCATGTTCTACAGATCCTACAGTCTCAAGATAAGAACGAGAACACAGATGAGGCATCCTTAGCGGTGAACGAGGAGCAACAAGCCACAACTTCCCATCCATTTGGCTTCAGTTCAGTGCCTTTGCAATATGGTCTTAATTCTCAAGGGATGACGGTACCGCTTACAGTTTACCAGCATGGTTTCACACAACCACCAATCACCAACCCTCAAGATGTCCAAGTATTACAATTCCTGCCATATAGTCAGCCACCTGGTTATATTCCACACCAAATCTCTAATCCTCAAGGAACTGGCATACCTGTAGTGACATGTGTTGAATCCTCAAAATCCTACCGGGCCACAGGTTCTTCACCTTAATGTCCAAGGAAATTCCTCAATTCCTCATGCAAACCCTGTTGTTGCACTGCCACTTCATCCCCATCAGCTACAAAACATTGAGGATAGATTAAGAGCCATAGAAGAAGGAAGTTATTACGATCTTGGTAATGCTTCATATTTTTGCCTTGTTCCAGATGTAATCATACCGCTCAAGTTTAAAGTGCCATATTTTGATAAATATAAGGGGACTACCTGTCCAAGAAGTCATTTGACGATGTATGATCGAAAAATGGCGTCACATGCCCATGATGATAAGATGTTAATTCACTTCTTCCAGGACTGTTTAACTGGGGCAACTTCAAGTTGGTATACACATCTGGAACGAGCCCATATCCGAACTTTCAAGGATGTAGCTAATGCTTTCATGAAACAATATAAGTACAACATCGATATGGCTCCAGACAGGATGCCACTACAAAATATGTTGAAAAAGGACACTGAAACCTTTAAGGAATACGCACAACGATGGAGGGAATTGTAATGCCCCGATTTTCACGTTTTCTAATTCTCCAGTATTTTAACGTTTATATTTTATTGGAGGGTTTAGAGAGTAAAATAAAATATTCCGAGACCATAGTCATGCTCGACGATATCGTAGGAAGCTAAGATTAAGTTTTGAGTCAAAAACTCAAACGGAGTCCGGTCTGCGTTTTTACACTGACAGTATGATTTTACTGCTCAGAAGACCTCAGATGGACCCGTGAACAAGACAGTAAGTCTTAGAATTCGATGCTCTACGTTTTGGTTAAATTTCGTAAAAATTTCAGGAAAATCATTTCCTGACATTCGTTCGGGCGGAATCCTCAATCGGGTGACGAAGGAGCCACATATGGATTTACCGGGACTCGCCAACGGATAATCTTGATATCACATCATGCCAGGACACTTGGGAGAGTATGCCAGAGTCGTCATGACGTTCGGGAAAATCTAGACGCGAAATGACCAAAATGCCCCCAACCTTAGTCTTTTGCACTTTTACCATTTTACCCTTTTGGCAAATGACCTTTTTGCCCTTAAGTGACTTGTTTTAAGGTTGAACTCAGCCCCGCACACTCTCATTTTCTCACAGTCCTCTCACCATAGTTACTCTTGAAGAAGCACCATTGTTGTTCTTGAAAAAGCTTGGTTTCTTGTTGGAATCACTTGATTCCGTGAGCAATCTTCCTTCATTTCAAGGTAAGATCACTTCTATGATCTCTTAGCTTCTTGAATCTTTCTTTATTTCAAGATCAATCTTCATTTTCATGAAAAGAATTTCTTAGATCCAAAACTTTGAAAATCCATAGGAAATTGTAGAAAAATCATTTTGATGTGAGACCAATTTCTTTGAACTCACTTCATCATTCTCTACCTAAACCCAAGAGCTTGTGATTCAACTATCATCATAGCTCAAAAAGCACAATATGGCCGAACCCTTCTTGATGATGATGAATAGTGTTTTCATCAATTTTTGATTTCCAACACTTGATTTCATCCTTAGCTTTCCTAATGCCTTTGAATCCATGAAATAGAAAACCAAGATCAATTCCTAGATTTATTCTCCTTAGGGTGACCGAAACCCTCTTTGTGAGAATTGTTGAGTTTGGTTTGATTGTTGTTTAATGTTTGATTGTTTGGTTGTTTGTAGTTGGTGACAATTATCAGGAGGTTCACAAACCGATCAACCGACTTTGATCCGGGAATCTGCTCTTCAACAGGTATGGGGGGTGAACCTCATCACACCAAGATGGTGGTGGTGAAGATGGTTGTTTAAGTTTATGTGTGGGTGAAACCCTTTAGTTTGGGTTCACTTTTAATTGTTAAGTTTTGTTAAGTTCTCTTCAAGAACAAGGTTGTCTTGATGAGTGTATGCTTTAGTATGTTGTGGTGTGTTTTAGCATATGTTGATGATGAGATGATTGAATGAAAATCATTTTCATGTATGTTGAAAAACCTACTTTGGTCACTAGATCAAATATGGACTTTTATGCTTGATTATGATGCAATAATATGTTATTGTTGCTAGTGTTGTTTGTCATAATGTAGATGAACATTGTGAGTTGTAATTTGTCTTGAGGGTGAAGCAATCTTCACATTTGTTCCTAATTGGCTATTAGTCATGACCTTGAGAAAAGGAAGAACATGTGTAGTGCATTGCATGCTTGTGGATGTTTACATTTACTGTCATACATCGCTGTTCTGTTTAAGAATACATTATATTGTACTGTTAACTGTTTAACATGAATTATATTGAGAGTTTTAGTATGTTGTTTAACTGCTTAACATGTTGGGTATGTTATTACCTGGTGAGTCGTCCCGTTTTTACTACTGCTATTTTGTTGTGTTGATGAATGGGAATCTCACCCATATCTATATGTTTTCTGCTGGTACTTGCTATTGATGCTTGAACAGATGGACGCGACGATGGTTCGGTTCCGCAGTCCCTTTGAGTTCGGAGGTGGACTCTTTTGCTGTTTTAGTTTTGTTGTCGGCCAGACTATGTCAGTTTTTTTAGTACCTTTTGGGAGCTATGACTCCTAGTACTTATTGTATTTCTTATGTCAGTCATACAATAGACTTATGTCTATATATGGTAATGTTGATGTTTCTATTTTTCGTTTTCTGTTTCTGTATTTATAATACAGTATGTTCTAGAAATGCATGGTGAACCTAAGTTCACTTATTAGTATTATTTATTACCTTTACTAATCCCATTACATCTTTATGAAAGGAAAAGAAAAAGAAAAATCGTATTTTTCGCATTAATAAATATTTTCGGCCTTATAAACGTTTGGGAATGTGACACTCGAGAAAGGGTGTTGCAGGAATTGGCTGCTCAAGTAGAGCCCCCATTGGCTGAAAAAGAGATTGTTGGAATGATCAATGACACGCTCTAGTCACCTTTTTATGACATAATGATTGGAAGTGTATCATCGAATTTCTCAGACATGATCATCATTAGAGAAAGGATTGAGAATGGGATGAAGAATGGCAAGATCGTCGAGACTTTAGTTGGGGAGACTGACCCAAAAGAAACTCCATGGTCACCTTTGGATTTCGCATGAGGGTAACTCTTCACTCCATTGAAAAGAGGCAATACTTTGTAGTTTTCTGAGTAATATTACAGAGGGGTTTATCAGTGGCTTATCATGAAATATGGTTATGTTGTACTGATATGAGGCATTTGGTTTTTGGACTATGTTCATTTTCTTGAAGCATTAACGTAATGAATTTACATGCATACCTGGGTCTTTACATCATATTAATCTCTCCATCATGGTATTTCTCTCGTCATTCTCGTCTCATTTTTTTCTTTTCCGATTACCTTCCTTGGTTTGGTGCATGGGGCTCACGTTCTTGGAAATTCTTTGTGGGACATTGATGAAGCCCACATGTGCAAGTGCCATTTGCCAAAACAAAAAAAAAACAAAAACAAAAACAAACAAAAAAGCGAAAACTGAAAGGAAAAAAAGGCAAGAAAAGGAGCAAATAAATAATTACTTGGAGTGCAACATCGTTTTGTCTCTGAATTTCTTTAAAGATAAGCAATCATGATTTGAAATGAAGATTGGTCATCTTTCTCTATCCTTCGCAAAATATAATCATTTTCCCTTGTTACCCCATTTGAGCTTGAAAATTCTCTTCCATGAACCTTAGACAAAGATCAACCCTAAACAAGGGACAAGCGTGAAAGATGTAACATCCCAATTTTCAGATCGTTAAAGTATCCAAGTTTACACTCTCATATTGCTTTCTCCTTCACTTGATTCTTTAAGTTCAAGTGTTGAAGTTTCTAGTACAACTTTTGATGAAATTCCAATTTGGTTCTTAAAGGAAATGACCATTCTATCCTATCCTTATCCTTTCCTCCTATATATATACATATCATGCCACTCTCTGCCATTGGTCCTCTCTCAATTTCGTGCGCCTTGCTCTTCTCTTCTCCATCTTCTTCACTTCAAGACACCTCCAAGCTTTCAACTTGAATTTCTCTCCATTCTTCAAGTATTCTTCAAGAACTTTGAGAAGTAAACTTGACAACCTTGATCATCTTCATCATCTAGGAGGAAGTAATATAATGGAATGAGAAACTTCCATATTTTCGTGGCTAGGAGAAAGAGAAGGCAAGGTGAAAGAAAGAGTGAAACCATTGTTGGAAGCCTTGAAGCTTGGTTGAAGCAGTTTCAGTAAGATCGTTGGAATATGTTCATCAACCATTGGATCAAGCTCAAACTTGGTAAGAAGGTTCAAAACATGTGGTTCTTCAGTTTGACCGTTTGGATTTTTGGTTCAAGTCTAGAATGGGAGATATGCAGCTTATATCGTGGTCCTAGTGTGTGAGAAACTCATCCCGTATATCACCTAACCTGGGACAGTAAAACCTTTGCCGGAGATTCGTTAACCGTTGGATCGGGCTAAAATTTGGGAAGTAGGTTTAGGACACGTTGATCTTCATCTTAACCGTTCGGATTTTCAAGAAGAAGTCTGTAGCTCGAGATATGGGGCTCACACAGTACCCTATTTTGTGTTGAGGAGCTACGTGGTGAGCTCGTAGTGATTTTGTGGTTGTGCTCGTCGCGTTCGTGAGATCGAGGGTCAAGGCTATCCGTGGATACAAGAGTGCATGGGAACGGATTACCAGGTGAGGGGGAAGAACCTACATATATCTGGGACTCATAGGCATAGTATATAATTGTTAACATGTGTAGGGCTCCTCAAACCCTACTAGTGATGATGTGTGTTTATTTGTGATGATTGATAACATGACTATTTGTGATAATTGATAACATGCTTAAATGATGTCCTACATGATAACATGCTAGATGATATGTTCGTGATAATAACTTGTTTGTTGTGATAACATGCTTAATTGCATTTTGCTATGCTTATAAGAATGCTATACTGCATGCTATGATATGTGATGTGTTTGTGACTGATATGATCTTGGTTGACTTTGGAGATGATTGGTATATTGTTAGGATTATAGGAGAATGATTGACTTTGGGGATGATTATTGAGGTTAGACTAGTAAATTAAGGATGTGGATATAAGTTATAAGTGGCTCTCATAGTTGGAGAGCGGCATCCTCGCAGTTGGAGGATGTGGGCTTTGAGGCATTAGTTAAGTTGTTGTTGAAATGATGAATGCATAATCATAACATTTGCATTGTTGTGGTGGAAAGCTGCGGGATTTACTGCAACAGCTGTCTGAACAGTTATCACACGAGGTGGATTACTTGTGACAATTGCGACAGCAATTTGAGTGGTTGTCGCAAGGGGGCTATATGACTAATTGTAACCATATATACTGCTACACAACTGCAATAGCAGTTTGAGTGGTTGTGTATAGGATTACGTGTGTGTACTTGCCACAGAAGCTTGCTAGCAGTGATCACGCGAGGTCGGGACTTGTGACAATTGCAACAATAGTTTGAGTGGTTGTCACAAGGAGCTGTATGAATAGCTGCAACAGCAGTTTGAGTGGCTATCATATGAGCTGGTACCTGTATACAGCTGCAACAGCAGTTTGAGTGGTTGTGTACAGGGAGCCGTGTGTATAGTTGCAACGACAGTTTGTGACTGTTACATGAGGTCGAGGTGGACGTTCTAGGAGATGTCTTGGGAACCAGTAACCTGGACTACCGACTCTATGCCCTTATAGTTGGAGGGTGACTTCCTACCTTGGAAAATGACTACTTCACAGTTGAGTTGAAGGACAGTATTTCCAAGGGCCAAGAACTTAGTTGTGCATGTGGAATAGGCGATGATCCCTAGATGTGATATTTTGAGGTTGATTGTTGTGGAATTGATGGTGATCTCTAGTTGTGATATTTTGAGGTCGACTGTTGTGATGTGTAGAATAGGCGATGATCCATCACTACTAGAAAATGTGTTTTTAGCGACCGAAATTAGCTACGGAAAGTATTCCGTAGCTAATGGCGACCGTATTAGCTACCATATTTTAGTTTTCTAAAAACTAATAAATATTGACATTTAGCTACGGGATTAGCTACCGAAATTTGGGGTCGCAAATATTCGGTCGCTAATAGGTCGCCAAAGCTGAGATTTTTAAGGTCAAATTTGTTGACTTTTTAGCTACCGAATCTGAGACCGAATCCTATTTCAACGGTCATATTTTTACATTAGCGACCGAAAATGTATCGGTAGCTAAATATTTAATAGTTTAGAGACGCATTTAGCGACCGCAATTTCGGTCGCTAAACTAAATCCCTAAATGTTCACCTTCCCCCCATTTTCTTCTTTCTCTCGCACTCTGCCTCCCACGCTCACTCTCTCTCGTACTCTGCCTCTCACTCTCACTCTCTGCGCCGCTGCCTCCGAAGGACTCTCTCTCTCTTTCTCCATCACCGCCTCACCTCCGGTTGACTCTCTCTCTCTCCATCGCTGCCCCTCGCCTCGGTTCCGTCCACGCACAGGTATGCTCATCCCTCCCTCTCCCTTTTTCATTCATTATGTGAATGTGCCACAAACACCGTTGCTTCTAAGCTCCACTGTCCACACACAGTTTCTCATTCCCTCTATAAGTCATACTCCAGCCTTGCTTCTAAGCTCCACCGTCCACATCCAAGAACTCTTAACAATGGTGAGCAGAGATTGAAGAGAGAGTTTTGGTGCCTGTCACTAGCCATGGAAGCACTTCTCTGATAACCAAAGCAACCTTCTCTATTCATATTCATTCACTTCCTTTTGGGTTCTCCACAAACCATTCCAAGCTTCAATCTTTCTTTCTTCGTCTCTTCTGGGACTGCTCCCTTCTTCACTTACAAGTCAGAACTCTCTCTCTCTCTCTTCCAATTTCTTTTAAAAATCCGTTCTTTGTTACCTGTGAATGGTTTTTCTTGAAATTTATTCATACCCAGATTAATTTCTTTGGATTTTGATCAGAAGAACCTCTAATTTGGATGGTTGGTTGATTACTAGTTATTAATCTTTGTTTGGTATATATGTTATGGTGGAATTGGAGAAGTGGATCTAGGGTATCTGCTTAGAATTGGGGCTTTTGATTGTATGAAGAAAGTTAATGGGGTGTTTGAAAAACCTTTGATTCTGCTGCTATCTTGTTTTGGGCTGTTAAAAGCATGAATTAACTTAACCCCCACTTTGTTGTTTGAGTTTGTGAGTGAAATGAATCTAAGTTTTAATTCACTGATTGGATACATAGAGGACTGTTTGCTAGTTGAATACAACTCTAGGAATTGGGGTTTTCAATTGTGAATGGTTTTGGAAAATTCTGGAGTTTGCTCATCAAGTGTTGACTTGATGATTGTTAAGCTATGTGAAAATCAAATTTCGCTCTGTCTCTTACTTTTATTGTCTGAGCTTTTGATGTATTCATCAGTAACGTGATGGCAGATTCCCGATTGCCAAATTATATAGTGCGTCTGTCTGTCTGTCACAAAGCAGCAACTTTGCCATTGCTCCAAGGCAGAGGTGCTGCAGAATTCTCCTTATAATTATAATGCATAAATAGTAAGAGGGGAGAAGAATTTAAGAGGGGAAAGTAGAGAGATCTTGTAAGTGTTGGGGTGGGGTGGACTTAGATTTTCTCTTTAATTTCTTCTCTGTTTATGTTGCTACTTATGCTTCTGCTGCTATTGTTGTTGTTTTTGCTTCTGCTGCTGCTGTATATAAGAGAATTTAGAAACATAATTCCAAGTGCATTACTGTTTTATATCCAAGCAAGCTTCTAGAAGTAGGATCATCCCACACAAGGAGCAACACTCTCACACCTTCCTGTGATTAAGCTTTGAGATCTTGAAATCTTGATTGTTTAAAGTGAATGTTACTATTATATTTGCTAACTACCATGATATGTAATGTTTCATTGTCATGGTCTCCTTGCTCCTTGTTAAGTTGAACATATGAAATTTAATTTCAAGTACTAAGGATTAAAGTTTTAAATTATTTTATTAAAGTCTTAGTTTTCCGTTTGAGATTCCATATTATGAGCACGTGTATTTTAATAAGGTGGAGAACTTGGACTAAGAATTCTTGTTCTAGTTAGCAGAGATGGAAGCACCTGAGTATCGGAGGTGGATGGATAGAAGGAAAGATTGTTGACATTTGACCCCCGAGTTTGTAGAGGGGGTGCTTGAGTTCGTTCAGTTTGCTAGCAATGAAGAGAGCTATCTAAATCAAGTGAATCCAAAAATCAGGTGTCCTTGTAAGAAATGTCAGTGTCGACGATACCACTATGGGGATGATGTGATGGTACATCTCTACAACAAGGGTTTCATGCCGAATTACTACTATTGGACCAGCCATGGTGAATCCGTGCCACAGATATCCCCGGTTATGGTGGACGATGCATATTACGGTCCTCGTGAACAGAGGGAACAATTTAATCCTTTCGAACAGATGGTTATGGATCATGCTGGCCCTGAAGTTGGTCGGGTCATTCAACAGAATGTGGTACACATAGAAGAGGATCCAAATCCTGATGCACAAAGATTTTATGACATATTGGCGGCTGCGCAAGCCCCGTTGTGGGATGGTTGTCAGGATTACTCAGAATTGTCGGCTTCTTTGGTTGCTCTTAGTCTCAAGTCTGACTATAATATGTTGGAGGGTTGTTTCAATCGTATGGTTCAGTTTATGGGCGAGGTTATGCCAAGTGAAAATCGAATGCCTCAAAATTTTTATCAAGCTAAGAAGTCGGTGGCAAATTTGGGTTTGGGTGTTGAGAAAATTGAATGTTGCCCGAATGGATGCATGTTATATTGTAACGAATATGCGGTTGAGACGGTTACTGTTTGTAGATTTTGTGGCACTGATCGGTATAAGATCAAAACCAATCGAAAGGGAATTGAAAAAAGAACCCCCTTAAAAAGAATGTGGTACTTCCCGATTACTCCTAGACTCCAAAGAATGTACTCTTCAATGGCTACCGCACCTCACATGCGATGGCATGATAACAAACAAAGATATCAAAGTGTATTGTGTCATCCGTCAGATGGAGAAGCATGGAAGCATTTTGATAGGATGTAACCTGAGTTTTCTCAAGAGGCTCGAAACGTTAGATTGGGGTTATGTACGGATGGATTCAATCCTTTCGGCCAGTATGGTAAAGCTTACTCGTGTTGGCCGGTTATTATGACTCCGTATAATCTTCCGCCTGGGATGTGCATGAAGAGGGAGGTTATGTTCCTGACAGTTCTAATTCCGGGTCCTTCGAATCCGAAAAGTAAGATTGATGTGTACATGCAGCCTTTGATAGAAGAGTTGACCAGTTTGTGGAGTCATGGTGCCGCAACATATGATGTATCATTGAGGCAGAATTTCATGATGAAGGCAGCTTTGATGTGGACGATCAATGACTTTCCGGCGTATGGGATGTTGTCGGGTTGGATGACCACGGGGAGGCTTGGTTGCCCTTGTTGTTTGGGGCAATCAAAGGCTTACACTCTTAACCACAGTCGCAAGACTTCTTATTTTGATTGTCACCGCCAATTCCTTCCACAAAACCATCCTTACAGAAAGAATAGAACTGCATTTAAGAAAGGGCGTGTCGAGACTACTCGCCCTCCCACACGTATAAATGGAGAAGAGATTTCGAAGATGATTGAGTCACTCCCGTTTATTCATGAGTCTGGAGGAGAACCGATACCTGGGTATGGCACTGAACATAATTGGACAAAAAAAAGTATATTTTGGAGTTTACAGTATTGGAAAACGCACCTCCTCCCCCATAACATTGATGTCATGCACACTGAGCGAAATGTGTTTATGAATGTGTTTGACACGGTGATGGATATCAAGGGTAAGACGAAGGATACATATAAGGCTCGCTTAGATATAGCAGAAATATGTAAACGACAGGAGCTTGAGTTGATGGACATTGGAGGTGGCAAGTTTCAAAAACCAAAGGCAAAATATGTATTGAGTAAACCTCAAAGGGTAGCTATATGTGAATGGGTTAAACAACTCAAGTTGCCAGATGGATACGCATCCAACTTATCAAGATGTGTCAACTCTAAGGAAGGAAAGTTGCATGGTATGAAAAGTCATGACTGTCACGTATTCATGCAACGATTGCTTCCCATTGCATTTGCCTCTTTACCGAATGATATTTGGAAGCCGCTTGTTGAGCTCAGTTTATTTTTCAGAGTGTTGACTTCCACAACATTAAATGTTGAATAATTGCTGGTTATGGAACGTGAGATCCCTGTCTTGTTATGTAAGTTGGAACAAATATTTCCTCCGAGCTTCTTTGATGCAATGGAACATCTTCCCATCCACTTACCATATGAAGCAAGAGTTGGTGGTCCAGTTCAATATCGTTGGATGTATCCCTTTGAGAGGTATACATCCCTTTTAATCATAAAACGTGTTAGTCATATATATATATATATATATATATATATATATATATATATATATATATATATTCATTAATCACAATATCTTCAAACAACCAACCAATATTCCAGGTTCTTGCGTTCGTTGAAAGAAAAAGTGAAAAACAAGGCTAGAATAGAAGGATCTATTTGTGAAGCATATTTAGTGGAGGAGGCATCTACTTTTGCTTCTTTTTACTATCCGTCTGACATAGAGACCAGGAGGACTAGAATACCACGTAATGTTGACGCAGGTGAAGGTTGTTCATCTAGTCCTCAGATATCAATTTTTAATTATCCGGGCCGTGCGTGTGGTGCATCAAAAACAGCTTGGTTGGACGTACGTGATGAGAAAGTTGCTGAGTTGTATGTGCTTCAAAATTGTGACGAGGTGGAGCCATATTTAGGGTAGGTCTGTATTCATATAATTTCTTGTTGTTCCTACTATTATTTCCGATTCATTAATTTCTTCTTGGTTCTTCTTAGTAAATATGCCAATGAGCTAAAATAGCTAGATGCCGACATTTCGGACTCCCAAATTCAACAGGAGATTGCCAACCATTTTCCTAATTGGTTCAAAAATTACGTAAGTTACTTTGTAATTCATTATGTACTATGTCCTCGTAACATGCTTTATATACTCCAACTTAATTTCATATTCATTATGTAGGTTCTAGATATTGAAAACCAAATTGAAGATCCGATCTTGAAAGCTTTGGCATGGGGCCCAAAAAGAAGGGTTGAAACATACGAAATTTATATTATAAATGGCTACAAGTTTCACACAAAGGGATGGGGTCAAGGCATGAAAACTTCTAATTCCGGTGTTTGTGTACGAGGGACCAACGGACAATTAGAGGATGACTTTTTTGGGATATTGACTGATATTATTGAATTAGAGTATTATGGTTATCCTAGTAAAAACTTAGTCCTATTCAGGTGTGAATGGTTTGATACTACTCCCAACAGGGGCACAAAAGTAGACAATAGGTATGGAACTGTTGAAGTTAAGCAGTCACGAAGATATCAAGTATATGACCCGTTCATATTTGCACAACAAGCTGAGCAAGTTTATTACACACCGTATCCCGAGGGACATCAAGACTGGTTGGGTGTTATCAAGATAAAGGCACGCAGTGCAATCACGGATAATGTAGTTAGTCAACCGGAGATAGAGGCTCCATACCAAGATGTTCATGAAATTGACGAAATCCAAGTAGTGTTGCATATTGATCCGGACGATTACAATGATATTCTTGCGGATGCTCGGCCTGGGGATGAGATAATTGACACTGTATTACTGGATCAATATGACATGGACGAATCTAGCGAAGATACATATATAACATCCGATGGTGCGGAGAGTGAGGGTGGATTTCGTGATAAAGATTCTACATAGGTAATTTATATATAAACACATATCAACTGCTTTTGTTAAGTTTTGTTATTTGTTGTATATCCACTAGATTGATTATATTGTGAATTGAATAAGAAACAATAAACATGAGTGAGAAGATGACTCTAATGTTTTGGTGTAGAAAACCAAAGGTTAGGTTCCAACAAATGTTTGTCACTTATTGATATATATACATAGATATATGTGGATTACATTGTAATAATTGGTTTTACTTTTTCTTCCAAACAGATGGCAGACAACGCTGGTCGTGGTCGTCGTGGCGGACGTTATAGTCGTGGTCGTCGTGGTGGGAGACAGGGTTCCACCCATCCACCCTCAACATCCGACCAGCTCAGAGTGAGCACAGGTGACTCTGTCGCAGCACCCACACCGACCACACCAGCCACCCCCGCCACACCGGTCACACCAGCATCGTCCGTGCAGAATAACGAGACGGTGTCAGCTGAGCAGCCAGGGACGAGAGATCCCACGGATCGGAGGATCTGGCTTCGCCCATATGGAACCAATGAGTAAGTTATTTATTAATTATGGTTGATTTTATGGTTTACGATTTTGGTTATTTATTACTAATGCTTAGTTGTGTATTATATATTATGTGTCAAAAGTTTTGATCCTCCAGAGGGGCCTAGTAAACAGATTTCTAGGTGTGTCAGGGGCCAATATAACGAGCCCTGGCCCACATGGAAGAAAATCCCGGATGCCGTTCGGAAAAACTGGTTCACTCACGATTTCGGGGTAAGTTTCATTTAAACTCCCAGACTTTATAATTAGTTTGATTATATTTAAGCTTCATCATTTATTTATTTTGATTTATTTCAATTTCTACATTTACTTAGTTTAATTTATTTCAATTTCTATATGTTCATTTTCTTTACTTGGTTTGATATTTTCTTGTCTTCCAGGCACATTTCAGGTGGTTGCCTGAACATGAACGAGAGATCCGCCAAGCATTTGAGACCAGAGGGTCTTCAATAGTCAAGAATGCTATGAACAAGATAAGAGAGAACAAAGATAAGGGTGATTGGATCCGCCCCGATGTGCTCCAGCGCTTGAGGGATTACTGGGCCAACGATGAGGAGTTCGCCCATAGGAGCGCGGTCGGCAGGCAAAATAGGGCCGCGGACTCTGGAGCTCCTTTGTACACAGGTGGCTCTGTGTCTATTCCCGGCCATCATAAAAGATTGGTATGTTAATTTAAATATATGTTTATTTATATATTCATATATATTGTGCTCTTTATTATTAATTACAAATTTAATAACTACTTTATATATGTAGACAAAAGCGAAGAAGAGACTCCCCACAGCATTTGAGGTCATGGATGAGACCAAGAAGACGAAGGATGGGGTTTGGGTCGGGAAGTCCAAGACGATTGCTGTAAGTTATTGTTACAACATAATTATTGTCAATTAAATAAATAATTACTTACTTAACCACTTACGTGAATGGTTTTTATTCAAGTTTCCTTCTGAAATAGAGGATATATCTGTTAAATAAAAAGGAGATATTGAACAAGGTAAAGCACTGCCTGCAGAATCTGTATATTGGCAGGACATTCCCGAAATAGAATTTATTTGTGATTCTTTTCATGCTACTTGGGAAACATGGGGAAAATGTTCAACTTAAGTGCCTTATATTATCTTTTTATTTGATTAGTATATTACTTTTAGAGCACATAAGAACTTCTAGGTTACACAAACTAGTTAGGACTAAGGCTCACAGTCTAGCAAGCTTGACTCATTAGTAAAATATCTTCACAACTTTTTATGTTTTTTGTGGCTTGTTTCTGAATCTAATACCTCTTACTGAGTTGTTGTAGCAGTGGATCTAGTAGTTTACACCTTGAAATCTCACTAACTCGCTCTACCTGGTTTACTCATTGACTCAGTTATAGTTGTGATGGAGACTCTGTTGAAACCAAAGTGGTCATGGTCCAGATAATCCCTTAAGTTTTGATGTTAACAAAGAGCTAATTTATGATGAACAAAGATTTGTTATGGACTAACGTTTTATATTAAGTGTGCAGGACAAATCTAAATTGAGTCCAAAGACTTTGTCTCGTCCAACATAGTCCAAAGACGTTATCTCGTCCAACATAGTCCAAAGACTTTATCTCGTCCAACACCTATTCTTGGTTTACGACTGGACGGTAATTTATAGAACCATTGAGTCCAAAGACTCTTTTGGTTACCTTCTGTAATAGCTAGTCCAATAAATGTCTTTTAAATTTCAAGCGCGAATATCTTGTAAAAGCATTTGAATCTATTATTCCCTGTAAAAGGCTTATACCCGTGGGAGAAAACATTCTTTGTAAGATTCGTACAAAAGTAAAGCATAAGCCAGAATGTCTCTATCACCTAAAGAAGTTGACCTTCTTGTTTTGGATAAACAAAAGGCAACTTTCGTTCTACTCAGAGGATATGTCAACACCACTTTTAGCTATCACCCTGATAGTCTATTCTGCTGATCAGATACTTCAGAAGCTATCAGACTCAACGGATCAAATGCATTCAATGCTCATCAGAACGGATCCTTTTCCATCCGTTGAAGACTGAAGACTGCTCAAAGAAAAGAGGCTATATATACCTTCATCTTTTGAAAGTGCAAAGACATAGAGAACGAAACCGAACTTGAGCAAAAATACAAGTGAAGCAACACATAGCATTTCAAAATCCTTCAAGAGATACAAGAAAATATTAGCTCAAGAGATAAAAGAGAAAATCTCAAGCTTGCAAAGCTAGAAAAGCTACTCTGATTCTAACCTTCATATTACTCTCTGTGTAGAGCTATTTTCAAGAGTCTAAGCTTTAGTTTCGAATTCTCACATTTAGTGAGTTAGTAGAACAATCTTTTTCAAAACCTTAGTTTGGTTGAGCCTGAAGAGGCTTGTCTGTAAAAGAATACTTAGAGAACCTAAAGAGGTTGAGAATACTGCCTCAAGAGGTGTTGAATACTTTGTAACAAAAGGTTTTTGTTATAGTGGATAAAGCTCTCAAGTAGAGAGGACTGGACGTAGCTCTTTGGTGAAGAGTGAACCAGGATAATATCGTTGTGTTCCTTTCTCTCCCTTCTCTTACTTTAGTTTCTGTCTAACAAACTAACTGGGATTGAATTGCCTTTCGTTACGCTATCTTCCGTCTTAGTCAAAACTAAGTGAGCATCCAACTTGGAGTTTGGAAGAGCTCTCTTTGCTTTTAATCATTTTAAGCGTCCAATCTTGCGAAAATCATTATCTGCTTACGAAAAGAATTTAAAATCGTTTAAAACACAATTCAACCCCCCTTCTTGTGTTTCAAGCAGGTTCCTTCAATTGGTATCAAAGCTCAGCCTCTGGGTTGAGCACTTTGCCGTGTAGAGTAAAAGATCCTACTGCAGATATGTCTGGACCAGGTATGCCAAGCGGGAGTCAACCAATTATGGAAGGCACTTCCATGACCAGACCGCCGTTCTTCAACGGTACTCATTACCTGTACTGGAAGGAGAGATTCAAAGGTTTCATCCTCAGTACAAACTCAGCTCTCTGGGCTAGAATCACAAACGGTCCTAACGTTTGTCTCAACTCTGACGGGACAGACAAAGCAGAGGATGACTGGACAGATGCTGAACGGGCTAAAATGGACCAGAATCATAAAGCAAGATATGCTTTAATGTGTGCTCTCAGTCCTGACGAATTTCAGAAGATTCACGCATGTGAATCCGCCAAACAAATATGGGACACCTTGTCTAATCTCCATGAAGGAACAACCAAGGTGAAGGACTCTAAAATCATCATGCTGGTTGGCCAGTATGAAATGTTCACCATGGCTGAAGGAGAGTCCATCCTTGACATGATGGGTCGCTTTCAGACGATCATCAACAATCTGAAATCCTTTGGAAAGGTCTACACTACCAAGGAGAATGTCACCAAGATTCTTAGGAGTCTGCCTAAGAAATGGAGACCTCTGGTCACTGCAATCACCCAGGCCAAAGATCTCTCCACTTTGACTCTGGATGATCTTGTAGGGACGCTTCAAGTTCATGAGCAGGAGCTTGATCTTGACAATCCCGGAAAGAAGAACAAGGGAATTGCCCTGAAAGCTCATAGGTCCAACAACTCAAAAGCCTTAAAAGCTGATGAGTCCAGTGATGAAGCTGATCAGTCTGATGATGATGTATCAGACGATGACGAGCTATCCTTTATCTCCAGAAAGATTCAGAATATGTGGAGAAAGAAAAATGGAATGAAGAGAAGGCCATTCCAAAAGAAAAGCTTCAAGGATCATGCTGAACCCAAGGATAAAAGTCAGCTGGTCTGTTTTGAATGTAACAAACCAGGACACTTCAAAGCTGATTGCCCTACGCTAAAGGATAAGAAGAAGTTCTTCAAAAAGAAGAAAAAGAACTTCATGGCAACTTGGGAGGACTTGAACTCTTCTGAAGAAGAAGAAGAAGAAACAAATGAAGAGGCTAATCTATGCCTATGGTCCAACAAGCAAGATGAAGACTCTTCGGACGATGAACAATTTGTTGTTCCCGGAGAAAAAAGTCAGGAGTCTACCTCTGGAAGAGGATGGAATGTGAATGTTCCACCCATCTTCAAGGGAACAGACTATACTTATTGGAAATCAATGTTCCAATTATACGTCCAAGCTCAAAATTATGAGCTGTGGGACATCTTCACAAACGGAGATTATCGTCCAACGATTACCCTTGAGGACGGTTCAACATCGTCCAAACATGAAACAGACTGGATGAGTGATGATATCAGACGATGTTCTCAGAATGCCTTTGCTAATTGGTGTGTTGTCAACGCCCTTGATCGTCCAAGACTGGACATGGTCTCGCAACTCCAAACAGCTATTGATCGTCCAAGACTGGACATGGTCTCGCAACTCCAAACAGCTAAGGAGAAGCTGGACGCTCTGGAACATCTGTTCAGACCAAGGAGCTCGTCTACCTCAAATCTCTGCCTGATGGCCAAAAGCTCTTCGGACGCTGAATCAGAAGATGATGAGGTATCCGTTTCTGACTCTCTTCAAGAAGCATATGATGAACTGCTAAATGATTCTTCTATATTGCATCATCAATACATCGTGCTTAAGAGAAAATTGTCAAAAGTAAATAAGGAGTTGGAAGAATCCAACAAACTAAATAAGCAGCTTGTTGAAGAGAATAATAAGCTTAAAGCTGAGAATGTCAGTCTAACTGACAAACTCACCTCTGAGTCCAGTGAACCTCATGAGGTAACTAGGCTAAAACAAGAGGTATCTGATCTCACCAAAAGCGTAACTAAGCTTGTTGGAGGATCAGAGAAGCTAGAGCTGATATTGAGGTACACTAGGTCACCTCATGATAAGTCTGGCCTAGGCTATGACTCTGAGAAACAAACTGCGTCTCAGAAAATATCAGGGTCCAACAAAAATCACAAGGCTTTTCATTCCTATGGAAAGCAAAAAGAAAATAAATTGCATGCATCCAGAACTTACTGCAAGATTTATGGGAAGAGTGGTCACATCTCTTCAAAATGCACTTACAAAAACAAAAACAAAATGCATGGTCGAAGACCACCAACTAACCCAAAAGGACCCAAGTCTATCTGGGTACCTAAGAGTATGATAATACCTGTTGCAGATCTGCTTAGCAACACAAAAAAGACCCCAGTCCTGGTACTTGGACAGTGGTTGCTCACGTCACATGACGGGAGAAAGGTGTATGTTCCAAGAAATCCGTGAGAAGTCTAGTGGATGGGTCACCTTTGGAGGCAACCAGAAGGGTAAGATAGTAGGAATAGGTAAGATTGGTAAGCATCCTCTTCCCTCTATTGATAATGTTCTTCTGGTTGAAGGATTAAAACACAACTTGCTTAGCATAAGTCAATTATGTGACAGTGGGTCTGTTGTTTCCTTCAATAAAGGTGAATGTATGGTCAAGAACCCTGATGGGTCCATCTTATTCACTGCCAAAAGGCAAAATAATCTGTACAAGATTAATTTGGGGGAACTTTCAACTCAAAGTGTATCTTGTCTAGTGTCTGTGGAAGATGAGCGGTGGATCTGGCACAAAAGACTTGGTCATGCTAGTATGAGATTAATCTCTAAACTAAACAAGCATAACCTTGTAAGAGGCTTACCAAAGATTGTGTTTAGGTCAGACGCTCTCTGTGACGCATGTCAAAAAGGAAAACAAGTTAAGAACTCGTTTGAGTCCAAAAACATTGTTAGTACTTCTAGACCACTGGAATTGTTGCATATTGATTTGTTTGGTCCGACAAGGACGGCCTCTGTCAGTGGTAAGAAATATGGACTTGTCATAGTAGATGACTATACTAGATGGACATGGGTTAAGTTCCTTGCTCACAAGGATGAGTCTATCAAGGTCTTTTCTATATTCTGTAAGCAAGTTCAGAATGAAAAAGGCGTATTCATCAGCTCGATCAGAAGTGATCATGGAGGCGAATTTGAAAATGAGCTCTTTCAAAGGTTCTGTGATGAAAGTGGTATTCATCACAATTTCTCTGCCCCTAGAACTCCACAACTAAACGGTGTTGTTGAGAGGAAGAACCGATCTCTTCAAGAGATGGCTAGGGCAATGCTCAGTGATAATTCTGTCCCTAAGCACTTCTGGGCTGAAGCTGTAAACACTGCCTGCTATATTCAAAACAGAATATACATAAGACCAATCTTGAATAAGACTCCTTATGAATTGTGGAAAGGACGTAAACCCAACATTTCTTATTTCCACCCCTTTGGATGTCAATGTTTTATTTTAAATACTAAGGATCAACTAGGAAAGTTTGATGCCAAAGTAGATAATGGAATATTGTTAGGATACTCTGAAACGTCTAAAGCTTTTAGAGTCTATAACTCTAGAACTTTGATTGTTGAAGAATCCATTCATGTTAAATTTGATGACAAACAGCCTGATAAGAGATTATCAGAGCTAGATGATTCTTTTGCAGATATGAATCTGAATGATTCAGATGCTCGTCCAACAACCAACAAAGACGAGGCATCAGACGCTACGAAGGACACATCATCGTCTCAGCAAGCTGTAAATACCCCTCGTTCGTGGCAATTCAGAACTTATCATCCCGAGGATCAAATCATTGGCAAACCTAATGATAGCGTCCGGACAAGGTCAACTTTCAGAGAGCAAGCTGACTCAGCCTTCATCTCTGAGATGGAACCAAAGTCTGTGGACGAAGCCTTATTGGACGATTGCTGGATCCTCGCTATGCAAGAAGAGCTCAACCAGTTTCAACGTAGTGACGTTTGGACGCTGGTCTCCCTGCCTAAGGATAAGTCTGTAATTGGAACCAAGTGGGTCTATCGCAACAAGCTGGACGAGGATGGCAAGGTGGTAAGGAATAAAGCAAGGCTAGTTGCCCAAGGCTACTCACAAGAGGAAGGTATTGATTATACTGAAACCTTTGCTCCAGTAGCTAGATTAGAAGCTATACGCATCTTACTTTCATATGCTGCACATCATAACATCATGCTTTACCAAATGGATGTAAAAAGTGCATTCCTAAATGGTGTAATTAATGAAGAAGTATATGTTCTCCAACTACCCGGTTTTGAAGATCAGAACCGTCCTGAGCATGTATATAAGCTTAAGAAAGCTTTATATGGACTCAAGCAAGCTCCTAGAGCTTGGTATGAGAGACTCAGCTCTTTCCTAATGGAGAATGGCTTCTCGAGAGGAAAAGTGGACACAACTCTCTTTAGAAAAGTAAATAAAAAGGAATTTATTGTTGCTCAAAATTACGTTGATGATATAATATTTGGTGCAACTGATGAATCTCTTTGCCAAGAGTTTTCTGAATTAATGCAATGGGAGTTTGAAATGAGCATGATGGGAGAACTAAAATTCTTCCTCGGACTTCAAGTAAAGCAAACATCAGATGGAGTGTACATTCATCAGACGAAGTACACAAAGGAGCTTCTAAAACGCTTCAAGTTGGACGATTGTAAACCTATGAATACACCAATGCATCCAACGTCCGTGCTAAACAAAGATGATAAAGATAAAAAGGTAGACCAAAAGGTATATAGAGGTATGATTGGTTCCCTCTTATATCTAACTGCGTCCAGACCTGATATCATGTTTAGTGTTTGCTTATGTGCTCGTTTTCAATCTGATCCAAGAGAGTCTTATCTCTCAGCAGTAAAAAGAATCTTTAGATACCTAAAAGGTTCTACTAATCTGGGTCTTTTGTATAAGAAAATTGATGAATACAGATTAGTTGGATTCTGTGATGCTGACTATGCTGGAGACAGAATAGAAAGGAAAAGCACAAGTGGAGGGTGTCACTTCATTGGTGCTAATCTTGTCTCATGGTCAAGCAAAAGGCAAAGCACAATTGCTTTATCAACTGCTGAAGCTGAGTACATTGCTGCAGCCAGTTGCTGTTCACAACTGCTTTGGATCAAGCATCAGTTGGAAGACTACAACGTGTTTGTAAGCAACATCCCTATCATGTGTGATAACACTGCTGCTATTAATTTGTCAAAGAACCCCATACTGCATTCTAGAGCAAAGCATATAGAAATAAAACATCATTTTATTAGGGACTATGTGCAAAAAGGAACAATAGATATTCAATTTGTTGATACTGACCATCAATGGGCAGATATCTTCACTAAACCATTAGCCGAGGATAGGTTTATCTTTATAAGAAAATATCTGAACATGCATTTCATTGATTGACTGAAAGTCCAATGCATTCGTCCAATATTTGCATTACGTCCAATACATGCTCGTCCAGTGTACTTTCTGAATGCTCGTCTAATGCATTAATGAAACTCAATCTTTGTCGAATGAAATATTATCCTTCATTCCCTTAACTAAGTCAGTTCTTTGTCTTCTTTATTTGCCAAAAATGCTTTTTATGGTTTCAAAGTCTGAATGTGTGTCAGACATTTAATGCACGTCGTTTCGCTCTCTCTCTCTCTCTTTGAAAATATGAAAGGTTTTCGCTCTCTCTTCTTCTTCCTTTTAAAACCTAAGTTTTGATAAAAATCAAAGCTTTACAAAAAGCTTTAACCTTTCTTCTTGCATCTTCGAAAAGGAAAACCCTTTCTGAAAAACCTTTTTCTTTAAACATCCTCTCTGAAACTATGGCAACCTCTTCTGCTGCTGGCTCTAAGGGTAAAGAAAAAACCTTTAATGCTCAGACTGCTGATGTCATGGTCGAGTACAAGTTTAACCTACAATTCCTAGCTGATAATGGGATTGACATCTTCTCTAACATCCATGCTACTGGATGGTCAAGCTACTTTGAAGGTTCTCCGGTAATCTACCCTGCTCTAGTTAGGGAGTTCTGGACTAACCCCATTGTCTCTGCAAGGGAGATTCGCAACAAAGTGCTTGACACTGAAGTAATAGTATCTGAAGCAACTATCTCTAATGCAACTGGGTGCACTCAATCAGGCATAACTGTTGAAGATGACTGGGAAGAAGAGATTGGTGATGCTTCCACCATCAGAGATTGTCTGTTGAAGAACTCAAGTGACAAACTCATAGCCTTAAAAATGACTGACAAGGCTAGGGTTCTTCACCAAATCTTGAACAAGGCTATCCTTCATAAGGTTGGGTCAAAGGATAATGTTTCAAAGGCTCATCAATTTTGTCTGGTTCATTTGATTCTTGAAAGGCAAATAAACCTTCCCCACCTACTCTTTTCCTTCTTCAAATATGCCATTAAAGGCTCTGGGAAGAACACTGCACTCATCTATGGCGCTCTTCTCTCCAAAATATTTGAGAAGCATATGGTCTACGACGACCTAAAGAACTTGGCTCCAGAAAGAAAGTTCAAATACTACGGAGTTCATGGCATTGAACGTGTGCATCAGCCTGAGTTTAGCAGGCAAAGTTTGGTAATGATGCAGTTGGACTGCTTTAAAAAGTCCAAACTTGAAGGAAAACAAAAAGGAGCTCAGACGCAAGGCTCAGAAGAAGCGTCTGAACAATGTGTCACTGCTGGACGCTCTGCTGAACGAGCTCGTCCAACAGCTAAGACTTCTTCGTCTCGTCCAAAGCTCATCGTCCAACCTTCAAGAAAAAGGAAGCTGGTTCTAGCTCCCACTGATGAGGATGAAGAGAACAATCTACCCATCTCCAGGGTAGTTAAAGGGCCAAGATTGGAAACCTCATCTGCTGCATCTCTGCCTAAACCTTCGTCAACAAGGGCAAGGTCATCTCGAGCAAAGACGAAAGGTAATACTGAACCTATCTCCAGTTCAGTTATTATTTCTCCTGTCGTCCAATCGTCTGAGATAGAAGACTTAACCTTTGAACCTTCCCTACCACTCTCACCCACTAATCTACCACAAACTCAAACTCTAGCCTCACCAAATGAACCCGAAGACTGGTTCACACCCTGGGGAGATCACCCCTTCCAACCCTATGGTGCTCCCTACCCCAGACGGATCTTTCCCATAAGCAAATATAGACGCCTCCCTGGAGTAGACTACAACAACAAATGCTCAATTTGGGCTGAGGTCAAACGCCAATTTCCTGTTCTATTCCTTAAACACACACCCCCCACTACTGAACCTCACCCCAAAAGCCCTCTTCCATTACCCGAGTATGAATTTGAACAACCCTCCACATCATCCACCTCACCACCTAAACTTGGCTATCACCCCATCCCATACATTTCAACTAAACCTCTGCCCTCTGAAACATACACTGCCCTTGGACCCTTGGTTACTTGCCTTGAGAAGAAGATGTTTCCTCCAAGGAAAGTCTATCCCAACCTTATCAAGGACGAGGCATTCCAATGGTGCCACTACAATATAAAGAGGCACGTTGTTCTTCGTCATGAAGACAAGAGAGGTTACAAGACGGAGTATGAAAGAAGGGCAAGGACGTTTGGCTTAAGTAACTTCATCCTTGATCCCGACCTTTCTTTCATTCCGAGCTATCCATCAACTTGGAAGGAGTATTCTGATGTCCGGGACTTTCTTCCTTACTATGCTGTGCGGAGGGAGTGTGACATGACTCGAGAAGCTAAGACCCATCACAACCTTCCAAAGAGATTTTGGTCAAAGTCTTCTCGCACTAGCGTAGGAGTTGTTCCTCCTCGAGCTTGCCCAAGGCTCCCTATCCTAGATCCCAACAAGGATAAGGACCTTCGCAAAAGGCTTGAGTCATGGACGCTGCCTTACAAAAATGCTTTTGATCCCCTGTTTTGGACAAAACATCGAGATGACTCTGGGGCTCTCGAAAGTATTTGGAAGAAAGATCCTCGATTCAGATTTGACCCAGATGCTAGGATCTATTGGGAAAATCACATCTGGAGATGCTCCCAAGAAGCATCATCATCTGGATTATCAGTTGAGGAGAAAGCAGAGATTCGCGTCTACCCGAGACAATATCGAATCCGTGAAGCAAACTTCATGATCATAGACGATATCTTTGGGATACCTCTTTATCCTAGAGATGTTCTGCCTATGCCTCCTATCAGATGGAGTGAAAACAAGTATGATGATGCTGATATCATACTTGAAGTGCTGCGTCCACCCGAACCTATCGTTGTTCCTCTTGTTCCTCCTACTCTTCCTCCTAAGCCGGTCATTCCTGAAGAGACTGGGGACACCGAAATCATCTATGTGGAACCCTCCTCTGAAACTCATGATAACGAAGTGGAACAAGTTGCAGACTCAGCTCAGTCCAAGTCTCAACCGGTCCCTCTCTCAATGGTCCATCCTATTGCTCCATCTCCTTCTCAGGCTCTGAGTGTAGTTCCTGATCAAAGAGGTGTGGACGCAACCCGGGCCACTGCTGAGAGCTCCTCCTCGATTATTCCTCCTGAGTTTCAAGAGTTCGTCCAACGGACCATAGAAGCCAACAATGCGGTACTCCTTCAGCAACTTGCGGCCATGTTCAAAGATTTCATTCCCAAACCTCCTCCCTCTTCTTAAAATTTTTTTTTCTTTCTCTTTGTTTTCAAATCAACTGACTATGATGTGTTTCTCACTCTTTTGTCTGATGACAAAAAGGGGGAGAAGATGGATTGATTGATTATTTGATTGATTATTTAAAGTTAAATGGGTTGATTGAATCTTTAAATGATACATGTGCTCATATCTGTTTTATATGCTTTAAATGATTAAATGCTTTAAATGATTAGAATGTTTGTCTTAGGGGGAGCCCTTCAGCTCTCTAGGACTCTTTGTTCAATCAAAATTAGCATGTTTTGTCATCATCAAAAAGGGGGAGATTGTTGGAACCAAAGTGGTCATGGTCCAGATAATCCCTTAAGTTTTGATGTTAACAAAGAGCTAATTTATGATGAACAAAGATTTGTAATGGACTAACGTTTTATATTAAGTGTGCAGGACAAATCTAAATTGAGTCCAAAGACTATCCATAGTCCAAAGACTTTGTCTCGTCCAACATAGTCCAAAGACGTTATCTCGTCCAACATAGTCCAAAGACTTTATCTCGTCCAATACCTATTCTTGGTTTACGACTGGACGGTAATTTATAGAACCATTGAGTCCAAAGACTCTTTTGGTTACCTTCTGTAATAGCTAGTCCAATAAATGTCTTTTAAATTTCAAGCGCGAATATCTTGTAAAAGCATTTGAATCTATTATTCCCTGTAAAAGGCTTATACCCGTGGGACAAAACATTCTTTGTAAGATTCGTACAAAAGTAAAGCATAAGCCAGAATGTCTCTATCACCTAAAGAAGTTGACCTTCTTGTTTTGGATAAACAAAAGGCAACTTTCGTTCTACTCAGAGGATATGTCAGCACCACTTTTAGCTATCACCCTGATAGTCTATTCTGATGATCAGAAACTTCAGAAGCTATCAGACTCAACGGATCAAATGCATTCAATGCTCATCAGAACGGATCCTTTTCCATCCGTTGAAGACTGAAGACTGCTCAAAGAAAAGAGGCTATATATACCTTCATCTTTTGAAAGTGCAAAGACATAGAGAACGAAACCGAACTTGAGCAAAAATACCAGTGAAGCAACACATAGCATTTCAAAATCCTTCAAGAGATACAAGAAAATATTAGCTCAAGAGATAAAAGAGAAAATCTCAAGCTTGCAAAGCTAGAAAAGCTACTCTGATTCTAACCTTCATATTACTCTCTGTGTAGAGCTATTTTCAAGAGTCTAAGCTTTAGTTTCGAATTCTCACATTTAGTGAGTTAGTAGAACAATCTTTTTCAAAACCTTAGTTTGGTTGAGCCTGAAGAGGCTTGTCTGTAAAAGAATACTTAGAGAACCTGAAGAGGTTGAGAATACTGGCTGAAGAGGTGTTGAATACTTTGTAACAAAAGGTTTTTGTTATAGTGGATAAAGCTCTCAAGTAGAGAGGACTGGACGTAGCTCTTTGGTGAAGAGTGAACCAGGATAATATCGTTGTGTTCCTTTCTCTCCCTTCTCTTACTTTAGTTTCTGTCTAACAAACTAACTGGGATTGAATTGCCTTTCATTACGCTGTCTTCCGTCTTAGTCAAAACTAAGTGAGCGTCCAACTTGGAGTTTGGAAGAGCTCTCTTTGCTTTTAATCATTTTAAGCGTCCAATCTTGCGAAAATCATTATCTGCTTACGAAAAGAATTTAAAATCGTTTAAAACACAATTCAACCCCCCTTCTTGTGTTTCAAGCAGGTTCCTTCAGACTCTTGTTGTTGTTGAACAGCATAAGATCCAATACTATTGAAATCCCATTGAAATCTCATGGTTCCCCTAAAACACCCTCACCTACAAAGTCAAACTCTGATAACAAAACTTATGAGAAAACTACTCCTATGACCACCCCTAATCCTATCAATGGTAAAGCTTGTAGAAAAGAGAGAACTTTCAGTGAAGATGTCCCTGGTGGAAGTTTTTTGCTCTCTGAGTTATGGGCTGGACCTACTTACTCAAATTCACCACTACCTAGTTCCTTGCCAATCCCTAAGCTTTCTGTTAAACCAAAGAGGACCGTGTCTCTTGATTTACCTGGTTCCTCCCCTGAGATTGAAATGCGCCCGATGGCCAAGTCTGCGCCTTCATCACCGGGCAGGGAGCTTTCTCCATCTATCAGAGGTCTCTTTGTCAATGCTGATTCTGCTACAATGACCCTGTGTCGCATTCTCAATCTTAACATCAATGATGAGTGAAATGCAAGGATCATTCGGTTCCTGTAAATAAGTCTTCTGCTATTTACACAACTAAATACTTTTTCAATTAAATGCCCAAATCCTCAGAAGTGTTCTAAACCATAATTAGAATCATGGTTTCAGTCATGGAATCTCGTTAATCATCCCGATGTAGCTACTTCATCTTTGACCCTTGTGTTCAATTGATGCTCATTTTTCTCAAGTGCTTCTAAATAATAGAAAATGCAGGTTGTGATGATGGGTTTTCGTTAATTTGTTCAAAGGTATAATAGCTTCACAGTTATTATTTGATTAAACTCAGTTTGAGTGTGTCTGAAGTGTACCTTATAACTGGAATGCTGCCAATCTGCTTCTACTGGGTTGTTTCTGGTTGTAACAATGGTCTCTCTGGATAACATATGGAAGGGCTAGTTTTGGATCTAGGCTTTGTCATGGCTCAACGCTAGTCTTCATTTTCAGCTTTGTGGAGAGAGTGTCTATTCTTGTTGCTAACTATTTAAAAGAGAGAAGAAAAAAAAAAAACTCTGATACTCTTTGTGTTTAGCTTCGACATGTAGTAATCAAAGTGGTTTTTGTTCAATTACTGACTCATTCTTTTGTCATTCATAACTATATTTCCAAAGATTCTTTGAAATGAAAATATTTCAACTGGATTCATTCATTCATTTTTTTCCATCAAATGGCCTGATTTGATACTACAACAAACCAACAAATGAATATACCTTCTTCTTGCTTTCCTGTTTAGGATGATATGTAGGATTCTGGTCTCCCTGCCCGTAGTTTTATAGATATTTTCACATATGAAGCTTTAATCACTAGCTTACCTCTAGAGCTCCCTTGAAGTGAGTCAGCATCTTCCATTTACATTTCTTGTGATTCTTTCCAATTTTTCCCCTTTGACAGAAGCCACATGAGATTCTTCCCAATTTTTCCTACCCTTCTCTTTCTTGGTTCCTCGTTTCTTTCTTGTGCTCTTTCGGTTGTCATATTCCATAGAGCCAACCCCATCATTCTCGTTCTCAATTGGAGCCACTGAAGCCTTGGGATTCGGTATTGAAGCACTGGGTTTTCTGCTCTTGTGCCCAGCCAGCATTGCTTCAAGAACACCATCATCATCATCAAAATCTACTGACACACCAGCCTCCTCCCCTTCCTTTGCACGCGGGGCATCAAAAAATTCACCATCATCATCATTCAGCTCAACTCCATTTCTAGTCTCCCCCTCTGCAACATTGAGACCATCTCTAACTCTCCCCTCCAAATCATCAACCTCATAATCATCCTCCCTGGATCGATCATCATTCACCTCAATCCCATCCTCCTCACTTCCCAATCTCATTCATCTGAAAAGACAACTTTGAATTAGAAACATCATGTTGTTGTAGAGACATTGCCAGATGTTGCTGTTGTTGCTGCTGCTGCTGATCATTCATATCAAAAGGCAAGTTTAAGGTAGAAAGATCTGATTGTTGCTGAGACATTGCTACATGAGGATGCTGCATGCCTTGCCCCTATTGCACAATAAATGAGGATTAGAGCTGCACACTTTTCACTAAGTGAGCAAAAGTTACAATTCAATACTATGATCAGTAGCTGGATCAGTTAATCAGCTTAACAACCTGAGATTGTATCTGTGCCTGACTTCCAGCATCAGCAAGTTTGGCTAGATAAGTCAAGTTATGCTGAAGCTTAGCTTGATATCTGTATCAAGTATTCGGGTAACATGTCATAAGCCAGTGCATGTGCTTGATTATATTATATCAATGTATAAATGATAAAGCATAGACAACAATTGAGAAGGCAAAATTAATACTTGCAACACAAACAAATTCAAATATAATAACACCTTAAAATGACTTTAACATTCATCAAATGCAAAGGGAAGGAGATAATTTGGGACAACATAATATAATATTTCGGTTTATGATAGAACTTCAATAAATATAACAAGTTGTAAGAAATATGAGAATCTTGAGAACCTACTGCAGCTTTCTATATGCAAGATGGATAAAAGCCAAATCGTTGAGAGGCTCAGGTGGCACAATCATGTGGAAATCAGCTTTTGGTATATGATTCTCATAATAAGCACAAAAATAATAAAGGAAGAATATAAAAGGTACAAAAGATAGAAAGGTTTTAACTGAAAGAAACATTATTTCTACAATATGTGTTTCATAAGCATGCGATTTATTTAATTGCACCATTCTGTTTCAAAAGTTTATCCCCCGCAGTTATTATACAATTAAATATTGACTACATATGGAAAATAGAATTTTTTTACATTCTGTCCCATCTCAATCCCTGTTTACACCTTAACTGAGTTCCACTTCATCAGATTATATGTGCTGTAATTTAATACATATAACTTAGGTAGCCCTGTTTATTCAATGCAAGCATACATTGGAATTTGTCAACTTAAATACAGCTTCAATAATGCAACTGCCAATGGCCTTACAAAGTGAGATATAATCTTGGGTGGGGGAACAGGGACGATGAAGTAGAAGGTAATTAGTAATAGTAGCAGTAAAATATTATGTGAAGAATAAGAATCAACAATGTATTTGTAAAAATAATTGATTCCGGGTCAACAGGGCATTCATATCATATATTCATTCATTCATATGCGTGTATCGTTTTTTGAAGACAATAAAGACGTAAGAAATCATCCAACTATATAGGAGCTGCTCTTATAGTGAAATAGAGGATATATCTGTTTTATTATTTTTAATATTTAAAAATCCTAATGTGATTTATTATGCAGGAAAAGTTTCATGAAAGACGGGGTGATGCCACTAGCCAGGGACAAGAGCACTCTGCTGCATCTGACAATGCCATTTTCTTGGAGGTGGTGGGTGGCAAAAAAAAGAAGGGTGTTGTGTATGGGTTGGGTCGGATGGGGGATGAGTCGTGACCTCATCGACGTCACATACTCAATCCGATCCTGGCCCTACCCCTGACGTACGAGAGGTTATCGCCAATCTCAATGCTGAGCTGGCAGCGAAGGACAACAGGATAAACCACTTGGAGAGGACGATGGATCAGACACAGAGAGAGATGTACGCGTTGTTCCAGCACTTGGGATACAGGCCCGGCTCCTCTAGTGCCGTTCCACAAGATGATTCGCATGCTGATCCAGGTGCTGATGATGAGGACGATGGCGAGGACGATGATGGCTGGATCCCTCCACCCCCCCAGCACATTGATATTATATTTGTTACATTTAGTTACTACCACTATTGTACTACATGTGTTGTTTCTATTTGGATATTGGATATTGTATTAGATGTTTATATATATGGTGGATTTATATTGTTGTTTGAGTTGAGTATAATTTTATGTAATTTATCTCTGTTTTGTATGATTAAGCAGGATGATAATTTTGGTAAAAGTTTGGTATTATTCCAAAAAAAAAAATTTATATTTAGCTACCGAATCGGATTTGGTAGCTAAATAAAATTTGCAAATTTAAAATTTAGCTACCGAATAGGATTCGGTAGCTAAACCAAAATATAAATTTAGCTACCGAACAGGATTCGGTAGCTAAACCAAATATAAATTTAGCCGAATAGTATTCGGTAGTTAAACCAAAATATATATTTCGCTACCGAATATTATGCGTCGCCAATTCAGTCGCTAAACTGGTAACAAACACGGTTTACGTGACCATTTCAGCGACCACAATATTTACATTTAGCTACCGAAATATTCGGTAGCTATTGGCGACCGGAGTGAAATTCGGTAGCTAAATCGATTAGCTACCAGCACTTTAGTTACCAACTCCATTCGGTAGCTAATTCGGTAGCTAATCAAGTTAGCTACCGAATTTTAGATATTAGCTACCGGAAAATTCGGTAGCTAAACAGCTTTTTTCTTGTAGTGCATAGTTGTGATACTTTGAGGATGACTGTTGTAGAATAGGCGATGATCCCTAGTCGTGATACTTCGAGGTTGATTGTTGTGCTGAACTCGAGAGATGGATGTGTTTGCTGATTGTGTACTATTGTACATGTTGATGTGTTATATGCTACGTGATTTCCCTTTTTATGGTAGTGTAGCGTTTCTTACCTCCTATGCATATTTCTCCATGTTTACATATATGTGGTTGTCCGGATCGTGATCCGAAGATGGAAGTGTCGATTGATCATCGAAAGTGCTACAGCAGGTGGAGCTGATCCAAGGTGTACTCTATCGTCAGTAACAAGTGTGGCGTCAGCGCTTCTCAAATAGATAGAGATCTCAGAGGTATCTTTGAGTCTCTTGTGAGTTGTACCACGGCCAGTGGGGCGTCTATGTTTGTTGTTGTTATTTTTATGCCATGGCTTCCAGGCAAAACTCTGATGTGAAATTCTTGAGCTGTGATAAGTTCTTATCTGCTTAAATGTTGAAGTGAAAATTTTTGGCTATGTTTTAAGGTATCAGAGAGAGTGAGGTTAAGTTTTGAAAGCGTCTAATGGGATTATCCTACGTAAGTGGGGTCGTTTCAAAAGAAATGGTGATTAGAAAGAATGAAGTAAGAAGGTGAAGAAAAAAGAAGAAAAAAAAAAGAATGAGGATGAAGAAGTTCATGACAAAAGAAAATCAAAAAGGGAAGAAAAAGAAGGGGAAAATGAGCAAAATGTAAATATTCTTCAAATACAAAGGAAATTTGATCAAGTCTATTTTCGTCAAAAAAAAAAAGGACATGGATCCTTGTCCCATTCAACCTAAACATACTTTTTGACCTTTATATCCTTCCTTTCATCACCTTCAACCATAGCCACATTACGAGCCTCAAAAAGTCCATTCGGATCAATGAATGATTGCTTTTTCTTTTTCATCAATCTTAATTTTGAGACAAAATGTTTGTACTTTTCTAAGTTTTTAATTAATTGCTCCTAAAAAAAGAAAAAAAAAAGAAGAAAAAAAAAAGAAAGTCTGTTAGGCTGCAAACCCGTAAGGGCGGTCTAAGCAAAAGTTAGGGCAAGATTGGCATAACATTCACTAGGGCAAAATTTTGCTTCCAAGAGCCTTATGTCAAGGCATTTCCATCTCGAGATTTCATTCTTAGAAACCCTACAATGGGGAAGCTTCATTCTCAAGTTGTCCTTATCAGGTGCCCTATGTTGGGGCAATCCCATTTTCAAGTTTTATTCTCAAAGGCCCTACACTAGGGAAATCCAATTCTCAAGTTTCAATATGAGGTGTCCTACACTGGGCCAACTTCATTCTTATATGCCCTACATTGGGGCAACTTCATTCTCAAAGGGCTTGCACTAAGATTTGGTAAATAGAAGTCATGATATCTAAGATTGAGTCAATCCTAATTGGGACACCACCCTTTGACCTGCATATCACCTCTTTGAATTTTGTTTGTCCTCTGAGCTGTCAAACTTCCAATACTAATCAGGAAGTTGTTCACTCATAATTTCCTTTTTTGTCATACTTTTGAATCCATTCATGTTTATTACACGATGCTCCAGGTAAGGTAAACATGAGTTCAACAGTACAATTTACTAATTGATTGTAATTCTTTGATGACCAACTCTGGTTAGAAGAATTCAGAATACAAGAAGGAGAATGACATCCTCAATTGGCAATTTAAACAAGAACATTGGTCATCTCCTTATGGTTGGCAGAAAAGTCTTCCACTTCCAAAGAAAAACAAAGAAAAAATTAAAAAGAGAGAGAAAAAAGGAAAGAAAAAAGGCTCGCTAGGCTGAAAACTCGAAAAGGTTGCCTAGGCAAAAGTTAGAGCTACCTGGTAGGTTGAAAACTCGAAAAGAGCAACCTACACAAAATTTAGGGTCGAATATAAACAAATGATAAGGAAGTTTCTGAAAGCTGACCAACTGGGGCAGTTTAAGTTTTGATGGCAAATTCATGGAATACACCTGATACATGATTGAAGACTGGGGCAAATCATATCCTTAGCTGATTAAAGCGGTCTCCGACATCATACATATGAAAGACCAACACTCATCATCATAAAGGGTATTGCCTGAAAAAGTGTGAACTCCACCCATCATCTCTTTTTATGAACATCTCAATTGAGAATCTCACATATAATTCCTCCCAAGCTTTCAAAAAGTTATGAAATGTGATGGTCTCTTGACAACGGACGCTATTGAAAAGGAAGAACAATCAAGCAACCTAGTCCATAGGGATAATCACTCGAAAGAGGGCTCCGAAGCTCATTAAGGCTAGAGATTCAAAGCATTGACTAATCAAGCAAAATGCAGAGCAAACAAGTGAGCTCGTTCTTGTTCGTCCTTGAGTCTAGTTGTGATCAACGCCTCTAAGGCATAAAAAGAAAAGAGCAAAGAGTGGATGGTTGAAACAACATAACTTTAATCAAATCACATGCTATAGATATCTCATGAATCATGAATCATGCATCACATGCATTTACAGAATCATCGTCATCATTGCCTTTCTGTCAAGGTTTTTTACTTTCCTGTCAAGCTTTGGCGGATACCTGACTCCGCAAGCTTTTTTATCTTTCCTGTCACGCTTCAGCGGATACCCGACTTCGCAAGCTTTTTTTTTTTTTCCTGTCAAGCTTCAGCGGATACCCGACTCCGCAAGTTTTTTTTATTTTCCTGTTAAGCTTCAGCGGATACCCGACTCCATAAGCTCTTTTTCTTTCCTACCAAGTTTCTGCCTATACCCGACTCCGTAAGCTTTTTTAGTTTTCCTGTCAAGCTTCAGCAGATACCCGACTTCGCAAGTTTTTTTAGTTTTCTTGTCAAGCTTCAGCGGATACCCGACTCCGCAAGCTTTTTTACTTTTCTGTCAAGCTTCTGCGGATACCCGACTCCGCAAGTTTTTTTTTTTTTTTTTACTTTCTGTCAAGCTTCAGCGGATACCCCACTCCGCAAGCTTTTTTTTTTAACTTTCTTGTCAAACTTCAGCGGATACCCAACTTCGCAAACTTTTTTACTTTCCTGTCAAACTTCAGAGGATACCAATCTCCACAAGATTTTTTTTACTTTCCTATTAAGCTTCAGCAGATACCCGACTCCGCGAGTTTTTTTTACTTTGTTGTCAAGCTTCAGTGGATACCCGACTCCGCACGCCTTTTTTTTACATTCATGCCAAGGTTCAGCGAATACCTGACTCCGCAAGCTTTTTTATTTTCCTATCAAGCTTAAGCGGATACCTGACTCTGTCGTCGCGGGCAATCCACCCTACAACCTTTTTGTATTCGAGCTTCAATGAGTAATCCAACACGTAAGCTCTTTATCCTCTTTTTTTCAGGTCTTTGCGGACGATTTAACCCGCAAGCTTTGCTATAATCTTCGTCAGATATATAATCAACAAGTTTTTTTTACTTGTTCGGACAAAATTGGAGTTCATGTCTTTACTCGTTACTTACAGCGATAATATGCAAACTATGGTTATGCCTATTATCTAGTAAGAAACAAGTAAAGAGGGGCAGCTGTGAACACCCCATTTTGTTCGGATACTTTTATTTATTTATTTTTTTATTAAAAACTTAAAAATCGTAAAAATGAATAAAAATGGTAAAATAAAAATAAAAATGATAAAATGAAAAATAAACAAGCTTGGCTTTTGGTTTTTTTATTCTCATAACAGTTAGCAAAAGAGGGGGAGAGTCTCAGCAATGTAAATTGTAACTGAAGGGAGAGAGGTGAGTGTGAATGTTAATGGAATTTATTTCTTTCTTTAATTGATAATCATTTGCGAGTTAAGGGAAGGAATCTTTGTTGAGTTTAAAAGAAGAACATGAGCAACAGATAAAAGTGGGGAGTTTTTGCAGTTTCTTTCTAAAAATAAGAAGGATCACAGAGGAAAGATAAGAGAGAGAGAGAAACCAATTCCTCGGGCAAATTTCAACCATTTTCATCTCGGTCATCTGTATATCACTGCGCTCAACCAGTCCTACCGCCAATAGTCGTCACGTGCCGCCTCAGCGCACCACTCACCACCGCGAAATGGATCTGGTTGTTCTTCCTCCATTGCGTCGTTTGTCTCTCTACCGCGCTATTCCAGACCAGTCACGAGTAGTACCGCCACAAGTCACTGCCGTAGTTCTGCTCTGACCACCGTCCGGTCGCGCGAGCCTCCGTGCAGTAGTCCGCCGTCCACCCTGCTCCATATCTGTGTTTCGTTCAAGTTAAAGAAAGATTGACAAAGTATATTGACTGTTTATGTTCATTTAGTTTTAGATCTTTTGTTTTTTTTATTCTTTTCTAGTTTTTTCTTCTGATTGTTTTTTTTAATATAGGTTCTAAGAATTTTTGGTAGGTTTTGAGTGTTAGTGGGCTTGCAAGATGGACCATAATAAAATAAACTTCAGCTAAAATAATAAACAAAAAAAATGCTTTTGGACTTGGGTCATTGGAATAATTTTGTTGCTTGGGTCAAGATGTATTTGGGCTAGGAAGAAGACTAGTTTTAAAAAAAAATGTTTTTTTTAAAAAATTGACACAACCATACAAAATTATTAAAGAAAATAAATTATATATAATTGAAAATTACTTATTTTTTAGATTGCCCAGCTATTATTTGATCGAATATGCTTATTTTCTAAAATACAAACATTTCCTTACCACAATATACCAACTTATTTGAATATGTTTTATCAAATTACATACATTCTTAACATTAAAAGATTTGAATACAAATTTAATTCTTTTAGATAAAAAGGGTTAGCTGAGATGTGATATCTTGTTGACCCTTGGTTTTAGGACACCTGAGTTGTGACAACTTAGTGATCCTAAGCCTTTCAAAATAAGACTAAAATTAATCTCTTTTAAAATAGAAGGAGTAATTGAGATGTAACATCTTGTTAACCCCTAGTTTTAGGACACCTGAGTTGTAACAACTTGGTGATCCGAAGCCTTTAAAAATAAAAAAACTAAAATTAATCACTTTTAGAATAAAAGTGGTAGCTAAGATGTGACATCTTGTTAACGCCTGGTTTTAGGATATCTGAGTTGTGACAACTTGGTGATCCTAAACCTTTAAAAATAAAAAACTAAAATTAATCTCTTTTAAAATAAAAGGGTTAGCTGAGATGTGATATCTTGTTAACCCCTGATTTTAGGACACCTGAGTTGTGACAAATTGGTGATCTTGAAATTTCTTAGTCAAAGTTTATTTCAAAAAATATTTAAAATCTACCAAACCCACAAACATTTTAAAAGAACTACGTAGCTTTGATTTCCTCATCACACCTGAGGATACGTAGGAGCAGGGACCATCCCTGTCAAGCCCAAAAATAAATTTTAATAAAAGAGGTAATTTTTTTATTTTTAATCATTTTTAATAAAAGGGGTAAAATAAATATTTTAAAAGACAACATAAAATTTTGCACAATTAACTACAGGTAACCATTTTTAAGTGGATGTTGTGGGGTGCTAATATCTTCCCTACACATAATTGACTCCCGAACTCTAAATCCGGTTTCAAAGACCATTTTTTTTAAAGGGTTTTTCCAATGTTTTCCCTAATAAATAAACTTTGGTGGCGACTCCATTTTTTTAACAATTAATCTTGGTTCGCCGCTCCCGTCGCGATGTGGTTGCGACACTGTTTTATGGCCATACACTGTAGAGAAGATCGGAAGGTGACATATGCTGCGTTTATGCTGGTAGGCACAGCGGAAGCTTGGTGGAAGAACAAGCTAAGGTTGTTGGAAGCTGAAGTAAGGATCGTGACATGGGAGTTGTTCAGAGAAAGCTTCTTGGAAAAGTATTTCCCAAGGAGTGTAAGGCAGGAGAAAGAGAAAGAGTTTATAAGTCTGAAGCAAAAGCAGATGTCGGTTGGTGAATATGCAATGAGGTGTGAAGCATTGCTCAACTTTTCACAGTTTTACCAGGTCCATCCGGACAAGGAGTGGGTCTGTAGGAGGTTTGAGGGCGGGCAGAGGCCCGAGTTGAAAAGGACGATGCTGCCCTTTGGTATTAGAGCGTGGGGAGAAGTGTACAGTGC
This sequence comes from Ammopiptanthus mongolicus, assembly GCA_039655645.1. NCBI lineage: Eukaryota > Viridiplantae > Streptophyta > Magnoliopsida > Fabales > Fabaceae > Ammopiptanthus > Ammopiptanthus mongolicus. Next base: position 38,581,739 of record CM077345.1, read on the forward strand.
TAGATGGACACGACAAGATGGGGTCAGTCCAATCACAATCAAAGAGTGGTGGACCCGGCCGCAGCAGTGGACAAAGAGGCAAAGGTGGCAAGTTCCAGCAGAGGGCGAGGCCTTACGATCGCCTAGCTCAGCATAACATCACTCATGGCGGAGGAAGCTCTAGCCAGGAACATCAAGAAATCAAAACTTGTTTTCGATGCGAGGGAGCGCATTTGATTAAGAACTGTCCAAGGACCCAACACATCAGATGCTTTAACTGCAACCAGATGGGTCACTATGCATCAGACTGTAAGCCCAGAATCAGAAGAAGGGCTCAATTTCAACAACCAAGCGGAAGAGCTTAGAGTCGTGGTGGAAGGTGACAGAGCGCTAGTCAATAGAGTCGCCCACAAACCACCGGACGAGTGTTTGGCGTTAGGGGATCTAAGACCTCTCAATGCCCTGATCTGATACAAGGTAAATGTCTAGTCTCTGGTAAAATTTTATCAGTTTTATTTGAATCGAGTGCTTTGCATTCATTCATATCATGGGAGTGCATGGATCATATAGGGTTGTCTGTTTCTTTGCTACCATATGACCTTATTGTTTCTACGCCTGCGGGCGAACCTTTGACCACTTTATTTGTGTGTCGTAAATGCCCTATCATAATAGTGAACAAAACTGTCTTTGTTGATCTTGTCTATTTGCCTATGTAACAGATAGATGTTATCCTAGGCATGGGGTGGCTTTCGGCCAACCATGTAATCTTAGACTGTTCAAAGAAAACCCTTTTTTTCTCTGAGTGATCTAGATTGATGCCGGCCGACGAGAGTTTTCCAATGGGCGGACGATCGAAGGGGTGCGTGTTTCTATTCTCTTTAGAGGCCAAGGAAAGTCCTAGTGTGGGAGCTTTGTCTGTTGTGCGAGAGTTTCCTGAAATGTTCCCCGATGATGTTCCCGGACTGCCACCAGAGAGAGAGGTGGAGTTTGCTATAGATCTTGTACCGGAGACTGGGCCTATTTCGATAGCGCCATATCGGATATCTCCAGTGGAGCTAGCGGAGCTTAAGAAACAGTTGGACGAGATGCTAGGCAAAGAGTTCATCAGACCTAGTGCATCTCCGTGGGAAGCGCCAATATTGTTTGTGAAGAAGAAGGACATGAGCTCAAGGTTATGCATGGACTATCATTAACTGAACAAAGTGACGATAAAGAACAAGTACCCATTACCGAGGATAGATGATTTGATGGACCAGTTGAAGGGAGCAGTTGTGTTTTCTAAGATCGATCTGTGATCTGTACCAGCAAATCCGGGTGAAGAAGGAGGATGTGCTGAAGACTGCTTTTCGGAGTTGGTGTGGTCACTACGAGTACTTAGTTATGCCATTCGGTGTGACTAATGCTCCAGCTGTGTTCAGGGATTATATGAAAAGGATCTTCCGACCGTTCCTAGACAAGTTTGTTGTCGTGTTCATCGATGACATTCTTATTTACTCTTCCAGTAAACAGGAACACCAGGAGCATCTAAGGGCGGTGTTACAAGTGTTGAAGGACTGGCAATTGTATGCTAAGTTGTCAAAATGTGAGTTCTGGTTAGAGGAAGTACAGTTCTTAGGCCATGTGATCTGTAGGGATGGAATCATAGTGGATCCTGCAAAGGTTGAGGCTGTAGTGAGTTGGGAAAGCCCTAAGTCTGTAAGTGAGGTGAAAAGCTTTCTTAGTTTAGCGGGCTACTATCGGCGGTTTATAGAGGGATTCTCTAAGATTGTGTTACCTATGATGCAGTTGACGAGAAAGGGGAAAGCGTTCGAGTGGTCAACAGCCTACGAGCAGAGTTTTTAGGAGCTGAAGCAAAGATTTACCACATCACCGGTGTTGGTGTTGTCAGATCCTTTAGGACGATTCGATGTATACTGTGATGCATCGTATCAAGGTTTGGGATGTGTGTTCATGCAAGAAGAAAGAGTGGTGGCGTATGCCTCCAAGCAGATGATAACACATGAGCGGAATTACCCAACTCATGATCTGGAGTTGGCAATGATAGTGTTTGCATTGAAGATATGGAGACACTATCTGTGTGGTGCTAAATTCAGTGTGTTTAGCGACCATAAGAGCTTGAAGTATCTGTTCGACCCGAGAGAGTTGAACATGAGGCAGTGTAGATGGATGGAATTCATAAAGGATTATGAATTCAACCTGCAATACCATACAGTTAAGATAGCGGATATGCTCAATATGAAATCCCTACACGCATCTACAATGATGGTAAAGGAGATAGAACTGTTAGAGGCGTTTAGAGAATTGAATCTGGATACGGAAATCGTCGAGGATACGTTGAATCTCGGGATGGTTAAAGTGACTAGTGATTTCCTGAATCTCTTATGGAAGAAGCAAGCTGAGGATAAGTACCTCGAGGATGTAAACCAGTTAATGGAGGAGGGTAAGACTTCAGAATTCCGAAGAGGTACTAATGGCCTGCTTAGGTTTGGTGAAAGGATTTGTGTGCCAGCAGATAGCGAGGTTAAGAGGATGATCTTGGAGGAAGCACACAAGAGCAAATTGAGTTTTCATCTGGGGGCTACCAAGATGTACCAGGACTTGAAGAAGTTGTTCTTGTGGTCGGGGATGAATAAAGAGGTGGCGGAGTATGTCCTAACCTGCTTGGTGTGTCAGAAAACGAAGATTGAACACCATAAGCTAGTAGGGTTGTTGCAATCTCTAGATGTCTGAGAATGGAAGTGGGATAGCATTTCCATGGACTTTGTTTCTGGGTTGCCGAGAACTCAGAAAGGGTGCGATGCAATCTGGGTAATCATTGACAGGTTAACGAAATGTGCTCATTTCTTACCTATCAACCAGAGTTATTCTCTGGAAAGGTTAACTCAGCTTTACATCAAAGAGGTTGTGTAGCTATATGGGGTACCTTCGAGTATAATTTCGGACCGTGATCCGAGATTTACGTCGAGGTTTTGGAAGAGCTTACACAGTGTTATGGGAACTAGGTTAAGTATGAGTTCTGCTTATCATTCTCAAACGAATGGTCAGTCTGAACGAACAATTCAGTCATTGGAGGATCTCTTAAGATCTTACATGTTGGAGAACATGGGAAGTTGGGACGAGTTACTTCCATTGATCGAGTTTACTTACAACAACAGTTTCCATTTAAGTATTGGCATGGCGCCGTACGAGGCATTGTATGGACGAAAGTGTAGGACTCCGTTATGCTGGTTTGAGATTGGAGAGGGTCAACTGATAAGTCCGGAGCTGGTACAGCAAATGACGGAACAAGTCCGTGTGATCATGGAAAAGATGAAGACCACAAGGGATAGGCAGAAAAGTTATGCCGACAAGAGGAGGAGACCCTTAAAGTTATGCCGACAAGAGGAGGAGAGAGAAAGACCACATCTTCATAAGAGTTACCCCAAGAACTGGAGTGGGGCAGGGCAATCAAATCCAGAAAGCTTACACCTAAATTTATTGGACCGTTTTAGATTCTTCGCCGAACTGGTCTCGTAGCCTATCAAATATCCTTATCGCCCAATCTTTCAAATCTACATGACGTCTTTCACTTCTCTCAACTCTGGAAGTATTACCCTGATCCATCACACGTGTTAGAGCTCGAATCAATCCAACTGAAAGAGAACCTCGAGTATGGTCTACCTGCACGGATAGTGGATAGAAGGATCAAGGAACAGCGCGACAAGCATATTCCTCTTGTGAGAGTGGAGTGTGACTTAGTGATTGGTGACTCAACGTGGGAGCACGAACTTGAGATGCGCCAGAGTTATCCCTTTTTTTTTTTTTTTTAAGGAAAAAAGAGTACTCCTATTGGCTATATTATTAAAATAAAAGAAGAAATACAAAAGAAACATGGGGGGACCAAACCAAAACCCATGAAGGAATTATTTGAATTTATACATAGGTAAGGCTAGCCTATTTCGAAAGAAATCAGCTTTTACAAAATCAGGTAGAACATCCATCCAAACAAGACCATGAATGGTAAAACCATAAGATGCAAGCTTATCAGCACAAGCATTTCCTTCCCTATAAATATGAGAAGAAATTAATTTCATCCGCTTAGTGAATTCCATGCAGTTTATCCATCTGTTACGTAGTTTCCATGGCACTAAGTTAACATCCGAAAATGCAGCTATAACAAGAGAAGAATCACACTCAATCCATAATGTAAACCAGCCTCTTAAAAAAGCTTGTTCAATAGCAACCATAACACCAATGAGCTCGTCTTGAAGAGCAGAACATATACCCAAATTCTGCGCAAAACAACCCATCAAAGCAGCTTTAGAATCTCTGAATATACCTCCACAAGCAGCTGGACTAGGGCTGCCCCGAGCTGCCCCATCAGTATTGCATTTCACCATATTCGATAGAGGAGGCTGCCAAACCACTTCTTTAATAATAGGAGCAGAGGAAGGGTGAATAAGAACTCTGAAGTTCTTTAAAATGATGAGCTCTTCTATAGAATTCCGCATACAGCCACTGCTGTGATTTCTAGCCACAAGAGTTTTAATCTGTATAATGGCTCTTTGAATAGAGAAACTATTGTTATCAAACCTGTTTTGATTCCTGCTGCTCCAAATCGACCATAGAACCTGAATAATACCAGATAGGATTACTTCCAAGGCTTGATCACTCCAGTTTCTATTGCAAAACTGAAGTAAACTATCAAAGCTAGAGGTATCCAATTGATAATCAAATTGGCAACTCAACCAATTCCAAAGCTGCTGAGCATAAGAACAATGCAGGAACAGATGCAATGTTGTCTCTTCACAGCATCCACAGAGATTGCATCTAGAAACTACAATGCACCCTTTACATCTTAAATTCTCATCAGTAGGCATTTTATGATGCAATATTCTCCAAATCAAGAAAGATTAAGAAGGAGGGATAATATTTTTCCAGATCAGTTTAGCCCAAGGAACTGCTTGACCAATTGGAACCTAAAACAAATAAGCTTCTTTGAAGGACAATGAACCAGAATTGGATGAGTTCCACCTTAACTTGTCTTCACAAGGAACAATAGGTATGACCATCTTCTCAATTTCAGCCTTCATAGCAGGAAAAGAAGCTGCAAGACTTTGAGGAAGAGACCAGCTGCCAGTAAATATAAAATCAGAGACCTTCTTGTCCAAGGTATGCATCATATCAGGAGGAATACTTTGAATATCAAACTCTTGAGATAACCATCTATCTTTCCAAAACCTGATTTTCCCACCATCACCTAACTGCCACACGACATTATCAAGAGCAGTTGAAATCACAGTTTTAATACCACTCCAAATGGAAGAACTGACATGATAATTGATCAAGCCATGCTTTGAGAGAACTCTAGCATGCAGCAAATTGGTCATTTTGCAGAAGATCCCAGGCCAACTTCATTACACCAGCTTTATTAATATTTTTCAGACTTCTAAGGCCTAAACCACCTTCCACAAAAGGGACACAAACCTTATTCCAGGCCACTGTTACTACTTTCTTAACATTAGAATTCCCTCACCTTATGAAGTTTCTAATCCACTTGGTCAGCATATTTAAAAGGGAAGCAGGCCAGGCATAAATCCGAAAGCTATAAATTAGCATACCTTGAATAACAGACCTCACTAGCTGCACTCTACCCATGATTGATAGCAGATGACCTTTCCGGTAAAAGGAAAGCAACCAGCAGAGAAACCAAGCAGATTAGAAAGCTGTATGATCCGAGCATTAGAAATTGAGCCTGCATAAAATTTAGACTTGGCAGCACTTATAACCTGACCAGAGACAGCTGCATATTGAGTAAACAATGTTTTCAAACTAGCAATGCTTTGCTTGGATGCTCTGCTGAAAATCATAATATCATCCGCATAAAGGATATGACTAGGCATAACAAACCCTTTAGGACAAGACATCAGCTGCATTTTCCCCTCAACCACAAGCTTTGAGATTCCCCTACTGAGCACCTCTTCAGCCAAATAGAAAAGTAAAGGAGAAAGAGGGTCTCCTTGCCTAACCCCCTGCTACAGTTAAAGAAATCAACAGCTTTCCCATTAACACAAATAAAAAGCTTAGCACAATGAAGAATAACATCTATCCATTTACAAAATTTCTCATTAAAACCAAAAGCCTTGAGGACCTTTAACAGGAATTGCTAATCCATTGTATCAAATGCCTTTTTTATGTCAATCTTTATAGCAATTTGACCACCAAAACTTCTTTTATCTAGCAAATTTAAGGACTCAAAAGCCAAACAAATGCAATCACCAATATTTCTGCCTTTAATAAATCCTCTTTGATTGTCGGAGATAATCTTGGGAGCAATAGTTGCCAATCTATCCACAAGCACCTTGGTAATAATTTTAAATTGGAAGTTGGCAAGAGCAATAGGCCTATAAAGTTCAATCTTGTCAGCCTCCTTGCACTTAGGAACTAGAACAACAAGATTAGAATTTAAGTTAGGTGGCAGCCAACCATGCATGAAGAAATACCTAGTAGCATTTACCACATCCTCTTGGATAATGTCCCAAAAATGCTGAAAGAAAAACCCTCCAAAACCATCGGGTCCTGGAGCACCATTGGGATTCATAAAAAATACCCCATTTTTAATCTCCTCATGTGATGGTAAACTGGTAAGCAACCGATTATCTTGAGCAGTGACCAAAGACTAGAATGGGAGCATGCATTGTCTGCTGTAAAAAGATCTGTGAAGTACTGCACTATGTGTTGCTCAATATCTGCATAAGAATGAAATACCTGATCTCCATCTTTCAAAACTGAGATCTGTTGAGTAGTTTGTCTAATCTTGGCCATCCTATGGAAGAATTCAGTATTTCTGTCACCTTTAATGTGCCAATCAACTCTAGATTTCTCTTGCCAAAAATCCTCTTCATAAGCTAAGGCTTCTTGCAATTGCAGCTGAGCAGTCCTCTCTTCCTCAACAAGCTCATCAGAACTGCCATTTTCATCAATCCTGCTTTGAACTTCCTCCACCAGAGACGCTGCATCCTTCACTTTCTGATGCACATCACCAAAATTCGACCAATTCCAATCCTTAAGCTTGTGCTTTAGTCTTTTCAGCTTTTGAGAAAGAATAGTGATAGGATTCCCAAACACAGGAAGTTTCCAATCCTCTAAAATAAGCTTGTTGCATTGAGGATGTTTAGCCCACATTTTTTGAAATTTAAAACTAGACTTATGTTGCCTTTCATCAACTTTCATAGACAGTAAGATGGGGTGATGATCAGATTGACTCCTTATCAAAGTGCAGCAATCAACACTCGACCAGTGATCAATCCAATCTCCATTACAAATAGTCCTATCAAGCCGTTTTTCAGGGTGGTACTGCCTTCTTCTACCATTGGACCAAGTAAATTGGGATCCTCTTGTGTGAATGTGAAGGAGACTATCCAAATCAGTCCATTGTTGGAACTCCTCACAAGAAATTTTATGAGGTAAACACCTACCTCTCTGCTCATGAGCTCCAAGAATGGCATTAAAATCACCAACAAAACACCAAGGACCTTTATTAGTCAGCTGAAGATTATGCAGATCTAACCAGAGTTTCCTTCTAACAGTGTAATCAGTAGAAGCATAAAAAGCAGCCATGTATAAATCTTTATCTCCAATTGTAATCGAAAATGCAACAGATTGACTAGAAGTAAAAATTGCAGTAGGCTGCAGACTGTCTTTACACAAGCACCAAATGTTAGGATTTAGGTGATTCCTGCTATTCTCAGCAAACAAAGAAAGATTCATTTTATGCAAGTAAGAAGTAGGTAAATCAGTAGATTTAATCCAAGGCTCAGAGATTATAACAAAGTCAGGTTAATGCACTTTTACAAGCTTAGTCAACACTCTTCTGGTATTAGGATTACCAATACCTCTAGCATTCCAAAAGATGGTTTTCATTAGTCACCAATAATCGGCCTTGCTCGAGACCTAGTTGTAACTCCATCAACTTGTTTTTTTCTGTCAAGGTCAACCTGCATCTTTTCTTTCTTTTTCAGAGATCTCTGCTTAGATTTGTTCAAAACAGTTATAAAATCAGATTCATCAGTAATCTTGTATTTCTTAGCCCTGGGGCTTGGTTGCTCACCACCACCCCTATCAACAGAATTATTAAATTCTGCCTCCAACTCCTCCTCCTCCTCATCATCCCATAGCCTGTCTAAGATAGGAATTGCTTTTTTCTATTGGAATCCTTGCTGCTGAATAGGGGTTTCAGTGACAATCCGTGAATTTGATTCTGTTGTATCCATTGCGCTATCCTCCCTTTGCTCACTAGCTTGAAAAGCATTAGCAGTAGCATTGGCTTCAAGGACATAAGGGACAGCTTCAGTTAAATATGCACCAGTATTTTCCACAAATTCTGTTTCATCCTCGACTAGAACATTGTCAAGATCACTGTCCGGCTTCTTGCTAGTCTCTCCTTGGATCAACACTGTAGGATTTGGAGCACGAGTATTATCAATAACCACAGTCTTTCCTTTGTCTACAGCCTTTGGCAAATATTTGACCTCAACCTTTTTATTAGCTGTTACCCCCTTAATATCTTTTCTGTGAACTAAATTGTGCCTTGTAGTATGATGCTTGTTTGAATGATGGCAATCTGAGATTGAATGACTGATAGTGGAACAATTGATGCAAAAACTGGGTAGGAATTCATATTCCACTCCCACCAAAAATGTAAAACCTCTCTTTCTACCAGCAGCTGATCAGGAGGAGGATTACTCAAGTCAATGTCAACAAGGATTCTAGCAAAATGACCAAGACTTTTTTGAATTGTGGCATCATCAAGCGAAAGTGGGACACCAACTCCTCTAGCTATGGAGAATAATATTTTTTCCCTCCAATATTCTTGAGGTAAACCTATAATACGTATACAGCATTGAACACTAGTTTGCTTCGCAAGATTTGGAACAAAGTCTCTTGTCCATGCAAAGAGCCTTAACGTGCTCAGATTAAGGTTCCAAGAACCACCAGAGAGAATAGTTCTTAAGTCCTCAATAGACATAAAAGAAAATTCATAAAAACCTTTCCCTAAAGGGATCATGCTCCATCTATTAATCGGCTTCCAAAGCTGCAGTAACTTGCATCTCAAGTCATCCAATTTCAATGGTTTATTTCCCTTAGCAAGGATTAGTCTTCCATGCAAGTGATTCTTGCATTCTTCAATGCCAGCCAGGTATTCTTCTTCTGGAATTTTGATCGCAACTTCATCCCCTTTGATGCAAGGGATTGGCAACTGACTAATAGGAATGTCACAAGCATTTTTTAAGGCTTGTGCAAAAGTCTTAAGCGGATGCAAAACTGTAGACGCAAGTTGAGGGGGAGGTTGAGAATGTGGACAAGGGGCAGGTGAAGGGGTGGCAGGTGAGAGAGAAGGGAGGTGGGGGATGCATTCGGGAAACAAGGATTCCCAAGGAGCGGCCATGGCGGCCATGACTCTTTACCTTCCAATTCGAGCACCCTCAGGTTTGTTTTCAGATATGCAACGAAAATTTCGGTGACGAAATTTTCTTTAAGGGGATGGTAATGTAACACATCCTGAATTCCTTGTAATGCTAATCGAGTTGGTTAATCTCGATTAGGGCTTGCTTGATTTGGTGGCTTGTTTGGTGTTAGTTTAAGACCTAGTTGGAAGCTTAGGAATAGGCTTGAATACTTGGAAGTGCTTAAGGTGTAACACGTGAAACTGGGGAAGTCAGGAGTTTGGAAGACTCTTCCTAACTAAGTAGCATGCTCAAGCGTGGAAAGGGAGCACGCCCTAGCGTTGGCCTTGTGCAAGCTCAAGCATGCTCAGTGCGTGTGCCAGCTGTCCTGACTTTTGATGGGTGTGGGACGCATGTAGAACACGTGTCAAGCCAGGAAGAGGATGGAGTGGATGAGGCTCCATGCTCAAGCATGTATGTCCTCCACGCTAAAGCGTGGACAGAAGCTCAAGTTTAGGAAGTTTTTCCTTCTTCCTCATTTCTTGTACGAAACTCTTAAGTTTTCAGAGCTTTTCCAGAGTTATTAGAGACAGAACCTGAGGTTTTAGTAAGAGAAACCAAGTTTGAGGAAGATTGGAGCTTCGGATCGAGATTTAGACTACACGGTTGTGATCGTGTCGAGGTTTTGTACAACTTCGCTTGATTGATTTCTCGATTCGCCTAAGGTAAACTCAAATCCCTAACACGTGTTCTTCGTGTTTCCTTCGAGTTCCTACCTTTTTCTTTGATCTTTTAGCCTGTCCTAGTGCTAACAATATTACCTATGTGTTGTGCTCGTGATTAGGGCAAAATTTGTGTTCGTGATTATGCGAGTTTAGTGGCGAGCTTGAGACTGCGTGGTGGATGTTCTTGGAGCTGTTGGTGGCTGTTCAAGGAGGTGGTGGCTTCGTGCTTAGTGGTGATCTGGTGATCGCGTTGGTTTTCGCGTCAAGTTTTCAGGTGGGGAGAAAGAGTATTGTTGTCGTCGAGAAGGCAAGAGTAGTGTAGTTGGTATTTTTGCTATGTGTAGGGAAGCCCTAAACCCTACTAGAGGTTGAGCCCAGATATAGTACCTAAACCCTAGGTTTAGTTTACTTTGGGCTATCACCGCTAAGTTTGAACCCTAGATTAGATAACTGTTGATTGAGGATGATCTGCTTCGTATGACTGTTATGGTGATGATTGAGATAGTTGCTATCTGTATACGTGCCTACATGCCTACTTAGTATGATATGCTATGCTTATATGTTGTGTTGTTATTGCTGTTATTTTTATTACTGTTGTAATTGTGCATCTGAGGTTGTTATGTTTTGGGCGGTGTGCCTAAGTTTAGTTGCTATGTGGTTGTGAGCCATGTATGTGCGAGTTGATACCGTGGACGAATTGCTGTTGTGATGTGATGTGCTGGATAAGTGGGAGCTGTGGCTTGTGTTGATGTGTGGCATCTGATGTTGATCTGCTATTTGAGCGCTTAGGCATAAGGGTCTGGTATCATCTCGTTGAGGTTGTTTGCTGCATATCATCAGTTGCCAAGTGTCGAGGCCGTATGACAGGTAGTATGGGCTACCAATGTAACATCCCAATTTTTTGTAACTCTAATCGAGTTGGTTAACCTCTATTAGGGCTCTTGATGATTGTGTGAATTGTTATGTGCTAGTTTAAGGCTTAGTTTGAAGCTTAGTAATAGGCTTAAACATTGTTGGAGGTGCCTAAGGTGTTAAACGAGTAACAGTGGGACCCAAAATTTTGGAAGGCTTTTCCCCGGTGAGCAGCACGCTCTAGCGTGGCAAGGGAGCACGCGGAACGCTCAAGCGTTGGTGTGTTGCATGCTCAAGCGTGCTGAGTGCGTTTGCTAGCTGGTGTGTTTTTTGACGCGTGTGCTACACGTGTCAGGCTAAGGTGAAGGCCAAGCGGACATGGTTCCACGCTCAACCGTGGAGAGAACCTCACACTCAAGCGTGAGCACGCTCAAGCATGCTGAGAGTCCATGCTAAAGCGTTCTTAACAGGATCACTTAACTGGTGGTTTGCACTTTTCTTCCACACTTAATCATTTCCTCTGCTTCAAGCTCGAGTTGCAGAGAGTTCTAGAGAGAGGTCAGAGCGTTTTAGAGAGAGAAAGCTCGTTTTGAGGCGATCGGAGTACCAAAACGCGATTCCGACTGCACGATTGTGATCGCGACCAAGTTATCTATGACTTTCGCGGATTCGTTTCTTGACTCGCCAAAGGTAAACTCGAATCCTTAACACGCATTCTTCGTGTTCTTAGCGTTCTTCGAGTCTTTACCTCTTTCTTTGGTCTTTTGAGCTTGCCCTAAGGCTAACACTATTGCATAAGTGTTGTACTCGTGATTAGGGCAAAGTCTGCTTTCGTGATTGTCTGAGTTTTAGTGGTGGAACCATAGCTGTTCTTGGAGCTGCCATGGAAGGGCTGCGAGCTCAAGCTTAGAGGGGCAAGCCGGTGTTGGTGTTGATCTCCGTGCTACGACTGTTCAGGTGGGGAGAAAGAGTGCTGCTGCCGTCGAGAAGGCAAGAGTAGTGTAGTATGTTTTCTGCTATGCGTAAGGAAGCCCCTACTAGTGGTTAAGCCTCGGTAAAGTACCTAAACCCTAGGTTTAGCTTACTTTGGGCTATCGCCGTTAAGTTTGGAAACCCTAGGTTAGTAAACTGTTGATTGAGGATGATCTGTTTCGTATGACTGCTATGATGATGACTGTTGTTGCTATATGTCTAAATGCCTATATGCTACTTGGTATGTGATATGTTGCTATATGTTCTTGTTGATATTACTGTTGTCAATATTGATGCTGGTATGCTATTTGTGGTAATCATTGTATTGTGGCGGAATGCCGTAGAGTTAAATTTGGTTGTGTGACGTGTTGTTGTCTGGTTGATACCGTGGATGGTGCCGTTGTTGTTATGCTGGTTGTTCGAGGGTGTGGCCGTGTTGTTTTAGCCATGGCTCGTGGACGCGTGGCGTCAAGGCTGTGGCCGTGTCGATGCAGTGGCATTGTGTTGTTTCTAATTGAGATTTTAGGCATGAGATCCAGTATCAAGCCCGTTGAGGATGTTTGTTGCATATCATCAGCTGCTAAGTGGCGAGGCCGTATGACAGGTAGTATGGGCTGCCAACATCATACGAGGTTAGTTGTACTTGAGTGCGGGTACGGAAAGTAGATGGGGCGATCAAGTGAGTGACGTTGGGGATGTTGCCGGTCTCGGGAATAGTTTACAATGACAGATGAGGTAGCTCCTATCCTATCGTGACGCCCGATCCAGCCCGGTTTGCCTGACTTATCCCAGAGCTTTCCATTATTCCAAGCTAATGTTTTCAGGCAACCGAGATACCCAGGTTCCAATGTGGAAGGGGGTTGTACTCTTATTGGTAACAGCGAGCGGTTCGATTTCTTGGAAAAACTAACTCCGTTCCGACACAAAACTTGTTCCGGTGTGGGCTTGTTCGGGTGTGGAACCGTTCCAGTGGGAACCAACTTTGTGAGTTTTCGGTCGATATGCTACATGGGATTAGTATTTCGGTCTAGAGGATTGATCTGAGTGTGAGAATCATGGAGATGGATGCTTGTTGCATGTGTTGTCTTGAGATATGACTGTTGGAATGCAGTAACTGCTATACCTGTCATATCTGTTATATGCTAAATGTTTTGTTTACTGCATTACTGTTGTTTTCCGACTTCGCTATGCACTGTATTTCTTATCTCCCAACTGTGTTCCCTGTTGTTCTGTTTTGGGTTCGCTTGAAGACGGCGAGCCAGCCGAGACGTAGGATGGACCCGAGGCTTCACCCGTTTATCACGGGGGCACCGCGGATGCCGGTGCTGGGTGACATTGAGATCATCTACCATGATGATAGGGGATGGAGGGTGGACCCCTCGACCTTTTTGGTGGTTTACACAGGACCCGACAGTCTGATCTTTCGGAGCAGCACGCCGCCGTATGTGGACATCATTGGACCCTACTGTCTGTACCAGTTCCTTCCTTTCCCTAGGATGTGTTGACCTCCGAGACAGAGGGAGCGACACTACATGTGGGTGGCACCCCAGTCTTCGCCCGCGTCCAGCAGGAGGGGCCACGTCTACCGAGGCCAGCGCCGGAGGACAGAGCAGTATCTGAGGACCTACCGTAGGCGTAGGATTGTGGTGTCCAGCTCTTCGTCGGAGTTTGAGCCTTTAGTATAGTACTGGCGTACTCATGGCGAGGGTCAGGGTAGCTCAGGGAATCCTCACCACTGATGGTGAGAGCCTGCCAGTGCGTCTTAGGTGGTGAGCTGAGAGCTTTTCATGTACTTTTGAGTGAGGGCGGGTTGTGCTGGTGAGCTCCGAGAGTCTTTTCTTTTTGATGTTGATGTATTTGTTTTAGTTCTTGTTTACACAGTATGTATATATATGTACAGTGCCTTACTGTTGGGGCTACCGTTACGCATGTTATCTATATATCTTTGTCTATGCTTTTGCGCTTTACTCTGATGGTTTCTATGTTTGCTGTTATTGCTTATTTGTTTCCGCAACGCTATTTGAATACCACACTATCGCTTTATATATGGCTAAGCATAGTTAATAATAGTAGGAGCTTGGGAGTAATGAGATTATCCTTCTTAGAGAGGAGGGTCATCTCATTTTGGTGGTATCAGAGCATTTTGGTTCTATAACAGACCTCGGGGACTGTTAAGACCTCACAGCCCTTGTAGGATCAAAAGCTGTGGAAGTTTGGAACCAAGACTGCAAGTCCATTAAGTGTACTGGCTTTAACAATTGATAACTGAGTTGTATCAGCTGAGTCTGGATTGGGTAGAGTGTTTGATGCGCTAGTTATCGAAGAGTGATAACTGTTTTTATTCATAAGATATGTTTAACTGTTAAATGCTATTATATGTCTTATGAATTGGAACTGATAGCTCCTTTTTACAGGGAGCTAGATGGCACGTGGGAGTGGAAGAGGTGGAAGGCCGGCTGCAACCGGAGGCAATAATAACAATGGTGACCACTCAGGAACAGCAAGTGGTGGTGACACTTCTGAAGCAATGCGGGCCATGCGAAACTTGGCTTCCGCAATGATGCAACAAACTCAGCAGACTGCCCAGTATATGCAGAGGCAGGAAGAGCGAGAAGCCAGACAGGATTAGCTACACACAGTCAGAGGAAATGAGACGGTGGACACCGGTCCAATGCTTTCATGAAGGGAAATCCTCCTCAATTCCACGGAGAATACAACCCTGAAGCTACAGAGATGGGGTTGTAAGAGATAGAGAAGGTGTTCATGGCTACACACTACAGAGATGACCGAAAAGTTACATACGCTGTTTTCATACTGGTTGGAGCAGCCGAAGCTTGGTGGAGGACCAAGGCCAGACTGTTAGAGGCCGGAGGAAGGATGTTAACCTGGAAATTGTTCCGGGAGTGCTTTCTGGAGAAGTACTTCCCGAGGAGCATCAGACAAGAGAAAGAGTTCCTGGGTCTGAAACAGGTACAACTGTCAGTTGGTGAGTACGCGATGAGGTTTGAGGCGCTACTCAAATTCTCTCAATTATATCAGATCCACCCTGATGAAGAATGGGTTTACAGAAGATTAGAAGACGGGTTGAGACCCAATTTGAAGCGAGCAATGCTACCTTTAAGTATCAACTCTTTTCCTGAGATGGTAGAGAAGTGCACAATGGTGGAAGGGCATGACCGAGCAGGGACTGTTCACCAACAAGCAAGAAGTGGTGGACCTGTTCGGAGCAACTAGAGAGGTAGGAGCAGCAAGTTCCAGCAGAGGGCGAAGCCGTATGATCGCCCGGCTCAGTTTAATGTCAACCATCGAGAGAGCAGCTCCAGTCAAGGGCCACAGTAGATTAAGACCTGTTTCCGATGCGGGGGACCGCATCTAGTCAAGAGTTGTCCAAGGACCCAACACATCCAGTGCTTCAACTGCAACTAGATGGGTCACTATGCATCAAACTGCAAGCCCGGAGTTAGCAGAAGGGCTCAGTTTCAACAACGGAGTAGTAGAGCTTAGAGTGGTGGAGCAAGACCGGTAGTGGCAATTCAGCAGAGTAGGCCACAGTCGATCGAAAGGGTGTTTACCGTGAGGGGTTCTGAAGCCTCTCGAAGCCCTAACCTGATTCAAGGTAAATGCTTAGTCTCTGGTAAACTTTTGTCAGTTTTTTTTTTTGATTCGGGGGGTACTCACTCTTTCATATCATTACAGCACATGGATCATTTAGGGTTACCTATTTCTGCCTTAACCTATGATTTGACTGTCTCAATGCCTACTAGAAATTCGTTGACTACCCCATCTATATGCCTGAAGTGTCCTATTACGGTAGAAAACCGACATTTTCTTGTTGACCTTATCTGTTTGCCTATGCAACAGATAGACGTAATCCTAGGCATGGACTGGCTTTTGGCCAACCATGTAATGTTAGACTGTTCAAACAAAACCCTCCGTTTTTCCAAGCGATCTGGATTGATGCCTGCCAACGAGAGTATCCCAAAGGTTGGACGATCAAACGGATGGGTGGTGCTGTTCTCTTTGGAAGCAAAAGAGACTCCAAGTGTCGAAGCTTTGCCTATCGTGCGAGAGTTTCCGGAAGTGTTTCCCGATGATGTTCCTGGACTGCCACCAGAGAGAGGTGGAGTTTGCTATAGATCTGGTATCGGGAACTGGGCCTATATCGATAGTGCCATATCGGAAGTCTCCAGTAGAGCTGGCGGAGTTGAAGTAACAGTTGGATGAGTTGCTAGGCAAAGAGTTCATCAGACCTGGTGCATCTCCATGGGGAGCGCCGGTACTATTTGTGAAGAAGAAGGACGGGAGCTCGAGGCTATGCATAGACTATCATCAGCTGAACAAAATGACGATAAAGAACAAGTATCCGTTACCACGGATAGATGATTTGATGGATCAGCTAAACGGAGCGGCTGTGTTTTCTAAGATCGATCTGTGATCTAGATACCATCAGATCCGGGTTAAGAAGGAGGATGTGCCAAAGATTTCTTTTCGGAGTTGGTACGGTCACTACGAGTACTTAGTTATGCCATTTTGTGTGACTAATGCTCCAGCTGTGTTCATGGATTATATGAACAGGATCTTCCGACCGTTCCTTGACAAGTTTGTTGTTGTGTTCATCGATCACATCCTTGTATACTCTTCGAGTAGAGAGGAACTCCAAGAGCATCTAAGGGCGGTGTTGCAAGTGCTAAAGGAACGACAGTTGTATGCTAAATTGTCGAGGTACGAGTTTTGGCTAGGGGAGGTTCAGTTTCTAGGCCATGTGATCAGTAAGGATGGAATCGCTGTGGATCCTGCGAAAGTTGAGGCCATAGTGAGTTGGGAAAGCCCGAAGTCAGTAAATGAGGTGAGAAGTTTTCTTGGTTTAGCGGGATACTATCGTAGGTTTATCGAGGGATTCTCTAAAATTGCGTTACCTGTGACACAGTTAACGATAAAAGGGAAGACGTTTGAGTGGTCATAGGCTTGCGAGCAGAGTTTCCAGGAGCTGAAAAGAAGAGTGACCACATCACCTGTGTTGGTGTTACCAGATCCATTAGGACGATTTGGTGTATATTGTGACGCATTTTATTAAGGCTTGGGATGTGTGCTCATGCAAGACAGAAAAGTGGTGGCATATGTCTCTAGGCAGTTGAGAGTACATGAGCGGAACTACCCAACGCACGATCTGGAATTTGCTGTGATAGTGTTTGCATTGAAGATATGAAGACACTATCTTTATGGTGCTAAATTCAGTGTGTTTAGCGACCATAAGAGCCTAAAGTATCTATTCGACCAGAGAGAGTTGAACATGAGGCAGCGAAGATGGATGGTGTAACACCCCGATTTTCGCTATTTTCTAATAACGGTAAAAATATATATCTTTTATATTTTTATCCGAGGTTTAGAAAATTATTTTGGATAAACTAAAATCATATTCATACTCTAACCTATCGTAGGGAGCTACACTTTAAATTTTGGGTTGAAAATTCAGATAGAGTCTGGTTTGCGTTTTCATTGACAGTAAGATTTTACTGATCAGAAGACCTAATTTTGACTCGTGAACGAAACAGTTAGATTAAGAATCAAATTTCCAATATTTTTGATAAAATTGGTTTTTCGCACTAAAAAGTGAAAGAATATAAGTTATACAGGCGAAATCTTAAATCGGGTGAAGAATGGAGCTGAATATGGATTTACCTGTGACCCGCTAATGGATAAACATGAAGTCACATCAAGTCACATCACATGGGAAGGTGTACGATGTCATCATTACGTTCTAAAATATCTGAACGCGTTTACATTGTGAAAAGACCAAAATGCCCCTGGACTTTTCACTAAATGACCTTTTTGTCCCTAGGTGAAAAGACCGTTTTCCCCTGAGAATTTATGAAATTTTCCTTTTGACCCTGTGACTCACCAATGTCATCATTACCTTTCTAGAAAATATCTAGATATTTATAGATGAAATGACAATTATGTCCCTAGTCTTTTGTAAAATGACAATTTTGTCCCTAAGTGAATCTACCCTTTTGTCCCTAAATGAACAAAATTTGGACCTTCTTACCCCCTTACTCTCACATCCCTAAAGCCTCACCAACACCCCATTTTCTTCACTTTCTCACAAACACAAAATCTTGCTTAGTTTATGGTTTTGAAGATCAAAGTTAGAGTTTTTAGTTTCTCTCCTTTGTTCTTGGTGTGGTTGAGTGTTCTTCACTTTCTCTCCACTTTCCCACCAATCAAGAGGTAAACTCTCTTGACTCAAGTTAGTAAAATTGTTCCTTGCTTCATTGTCTTAACATCTATGTGTTTTGTTTCTCAAGTGATCCATAAGCAAATTTGTGAAGCACAACTTGCTTGATCCTTGCAATCTTTCATCATTCAAGAGGTAATATCTTCCCTCTATGATCAATTATGATCTCTTCTTCATTCATTTGGTAATATATGCCATGAATCATCATCATCCACTTTCATGAAACTTTCTTCAAAAATCTTTAGAAAATCATAGAAAAATCCTATGATCATGAAACCAATTTCTATGAGCTCATCAAGACCCCTATGTTCATCATTCAAGAGCATGAATCAAACTAAAATTTCCTTCCTATTCTTTCTAATGATGGCTGAAACCTCAACCTTATTGGTTGGGTGAGTTTTGATTCAAATCTTTGACAAATGATTAGTGATTATGTCTTCATCATACTTAAGGATCATTAATCCAAGAGTTAGTAAAATTTCAACATCCTTAGCCTAATTAACTAATGAAGGCCGAACCTACTTCATAGTGGATTAGTAAGTTTCTTTTCAAATATTAACTTGCACTATGTTGTTTGGTGAAGGATTTGTTGAGTAGTTGTAGTTTAGCGATTCATGAAATACGATGAGCTTCGGAGGATCATTTTAGACCAAAGACCGCGAACACCACTTGGTAGCTTCACTTGATTTGATGGAGTTTGTGATTTGTGGTGTAAAAGGAAGTGTTGGAAAGACCAAAAGGAAAGAACCTTACTTGACTTCAAAAGGTGAGAGGAGTTTGCCTGAGGGATTTTCTCGATAACTATATGTTATCCGTGATTGATCTATGTAGCTCTGTTTGAGCTTTGTTGTGATTGTAATAATGTTCCATGCTTTAGTATATGTTATGATGATGTATGCTTGGATGGAAAATGTTTTCATGTATGTTGAAAACCATGCTTTGAACTCTAGATCAAGTAAGGATTTTTATGCTTGTTTATGGTTGAATGATGTATTATTATTATTCATCATAATATTGTGATCATTTTGAGTTATTACTTGACAAGTTAGTGAAGCAAAATCTTCACATCCTTATGGTGTAGCATTCGGCCATAATGGTTACCAAAGGAAGAACATGAGCTTGTTCTTGAACTCCAATGTTTTTTAAAGCAAATAAGTGTTTTAGTAACTTGTATTTCAAAAACAAACAAGAAGTGATTTTAATCCAAAGTTCAACTAAGGGTTAGGCCCTCAAGTGTTTTTACTAAGGTGAAAATATGTTTTACTTTAGTCATAGTTTATCCAATTAACTGAGTGTTTTAAAAATAAAAGGATGAAAGTGATTTCATGAACGTAAAAGTGATATGGAGTTACCTTAGGATTAATAGGATGTCATACTCTTTGAAACTAAGTTAACATTCAATCTTCAAAGTATAAAGAGGACTTTGTCCTAAAATTTTAGATTTAAATGAATCATAGTTCAAAAACTAAATGAAATTCCATTTCTTTTACACTAACTTAAATCATGGCTTTACACTAAGTTAGTAAGGAAAAACCCTTTTCAAATTGGTTATGGTACTTTACTTCAAGCAAGTAACAAAGGTCTTTTAAATTAAATGAGTTTTCAATTAGAAAGGTTTTGGTTTGCAAAGTCTTAAATCGAGAGTTTTCAACTCAAGTCATAAAGATTTACGCATGGAAAACCTAAGTTAAGTAATTAACTTAGAGTAAAAGAAAAGAGATAATTAAGTATAGTATATGGTCGAACAAGACCATGCACTATACCATTGATGACTTAGTTCATCAATGACTTCATAAGACTTAAGTGAATCAATACCTATTTCATTACTTCAAATTCAAGGAATTAATATCTTAGAAAGGATCAAAGATTTATCTGAGAGAACTCTCAATCCTTCTTCATAATACTTAGGACTTGAGATGTAATTCATAAGACACAAACACAAACATGAAACGTTTTGGGTTTTGAAACAGTAGTTCGACAACGGACCGGTGGTCCGGATCCAAGAAAAGTCGTTCAATTGTTTCAATCTTGTGATGACTGGAATGAGAGGGATCCTAAGGCTGTGCAGGTATGGGACTGTACAGTTGAAGGAAGGCTTATAAGACTTGTTTGGTACTACCTATACCAACAAGATGTATCTTCTTTTCGGGAGCCCTGAACATAAGAACTCCATAGTTAAGCATGCTTGACTTGGAGCACTTGTGGGATGGGTGACCTTCTGGGAAGTTTTCCAAAAAGCGTGTGAGTGAGGAGAAAACACGCTAAAAAGACCCGTGTTGGTTTGTGGGGATAGTTGGCAATTCTGAAAGCAGTCCGGGTCGTTACAAAGGGATCACAAGATTTATCCCGTGGATAAGAGTTTCATAATACAAAGATGCGTATAGTTCCTAAGGAAGATAATCTTAGCAAACCTTGAGGTTTATCCGGTGGATAGACATTTCTTTATCTCATATGCTTTGTGTAAGCAGTGCCTTTTCATTGCATGAGTTGTAAGGCCTTGAGCCTAGGAGTTGAGCTTACACCTAGATGCTGGTGCGAATCTTATCGTGACGATCTGAAATGGTCTTGAGGATGTCAGGGTTGGAGATTCCACAAGTGACCAGTTGGTGATTCTTCTGTGTCATGGTATTCCGTGCACTGCTGTGACATCTTTGACTAGTTGTCGTACTTTCATGTTTGGTCGAGAGCATGTCCGTAAAGCCAGAAACGTGCATGTTACATTTGTTGTAGCATCTTGCCCATGGCTGGCATACCCGGAACATGTCCTCCCATTCACTGTCTCTGACTTTTTGTTAGCTCCATGGAATAGGGGTCAGAGTTTTACCCTTGTGGCATATGGCATTGAGTCATGTACATCGTGTTGCATTGCATGGCTGTTGATGATTATATTTACTTATTGTACATCACTATTCTGTTTTCGAAGATATCTTATGCTTCTAATTGATTAATATGATATATTGTGATTTATGGTATGCATATTGGGCATGTTATTACTTGGTATGTCGTTCCGTGATACTTCTGCTACTGTGTTGTGTTGATACTACATATGTTGTTTTGTGTTTCGTGCATGTAGTTATCGTGTTTGAATCCATATATTGGTTACTCACCCTTACTTGTACATGTTGGACACCCTGTTATGTTTTTGGATACGTGAACAGATGCTTCTCAGCGGTCATTTGGGTCACTTCGGGACCCTGTAGCTTGCGTTTCTTGATGTCAACGACGAAGATGTGTGGACTGTTGACGACGAGGCCCAGTCTCATTTGCACGATGTATGCAAGGTAGTAAGCTCTATTGTCCTTAGAGTTATTTTATCAAACCAGCTTTTAGGATTTTTAATGTTTAAGTTGAGAAAGTCGGTATATGTGGTTTTGAAAACCTTTGTATGGTTTGGAACTTCAGAATGAAAAACAATTTCAGGAAAGCTTATGTGTGATGGTAAAATGATTTATGAATAATACCAATTTATGTGTGTTGTTAAGTATAATA
The DNA here is from genome assembly GCA_039655645.1 of Ammopiptanthus mongolicus. Lineage (NCBI taxonomy): Eukaryota > Viridiplantae > Streptophyta > Magnoliopsida > Fabales > Fabaceae > Ammopiptanthus > Ammopiptanthus mongolicus. Next base: position 38,603,416 of record CM077345.1, read on the forward strand.
TGATTTTATTATTATGATGTACGTATCACATTTCTGAAGTATTATACAGAAAGTTTTTACACCCGAGTTTTCTGACTTAAAGTAAATTATTTTCCGAAAGCAACCAGCAATTCTCTTTTAAAATTATTTCCGCACGTGTTCATGATGTAATGCCCAAGGGGGTGTTATAGATGGAATTCATAAAGGACTATGAATTCGACCTGCAATACCATCCGGGTAAGGCGAATGTTATAGCAGATGCGCTCAGTAGGAAGTCCCTACATGTATCTGCAATGATGGTAAAGGAGATAGAGCTTTTAGAGGCGTTTAGAGATCTGAATCTGGAAGCGGAAATCATCAAGGATAAGCTGAATTTGGGGATGGTCAGAGTAACTAGCGATTTTCTAAATCTTTTATGGAAGAAGAAAGCTGAGGATAAGTACCTCGAGTGCGTAAATCAGTTGATAGAGGAAGGTAAGACTTAGGAATTCAGGATCTGAGCTGTTCTGGTGGCTAGGGATAAAGAAAGATGTGTCCTAACTTGCTTGGTGTGTCAGAAAGCAAAGATTGAACACCAGAAGCCAGCAGGGTTGTTGTAATCGCTGGATGTCCTAGAATGGAAGTGGGATAACATTGCCATGGACTTTGTTTATGGGTTACCGAGAACTCAGAAAAGGTGTGATGCAATCTGGGTAATCATTGACAGGTTGACGAAATGTGCTCACTTCTTACCGATCAACCAGAGTTACTCTCTAGAGCGATTAACTTAGATTTACATCAAAGAAGTTGTAAGGCTGCATGGGGTACCTTCGAGCATCGTTTCGGATCGTGATCCAAGGTTTACCTCAAATTTTTGGAGGAGCTTACACAGTGCGATGGGAACTAAGTTAAGTATGAGTTCTGCTTATCATCCTCAAACAGATCGTCAGTTTGAATGAACAATTCAGTCATTAGAGGATCTCTTAAGAGCGTACGTGTCGGAGAACACGAGAAGTTAGGACGAGTTTCTTCCATTGATCGAGTTTACTTATAACAACAACTTCCATTCAAGTATTGGCATGGCGCCGTACAAGGCACAGTATGGGCATAAGTGCAGGACTCCGTTGATTTGGTTTGAGACTGAAGAAAGTCAGCTGTTAGGTCCGGAGTTGGTATAGCAAACGACAGAACAAGTCCGTAAGATACTGGAAAAGATGAAAGTTGCAAGGGATAGGCAGAAGAGCTACATCAACAAGAGGAGGAGGCCTTTGGAATTCCAAGAAGGCAACCATGTCTTCATAAGAGTTACCCCAAGAGCTGGAGTGGGCGGGGCAATCAAATCCAGAAAGCTAACACCTAAATTCATAAGATCGTTTCAGATTCTTCGACGAATTGGCTCAATAGCCTATCAAATAGCTTTGCCACCAAATATGTCAAATCTTCACGACGTCTTTCATATCTCTCAACTTAGAAAATATCACCCCGATCCATCACACGTGTTAGAGCCCGAATCAATCCAACTGAAAGAGAACCTTGAGTACGAGGCTTCACCTGTGCGGATCATGGATAGAAGGATCAAGGAACTGCGCGACAAGCACATTCCGTTAGTTAGAGTGGAATGGAACCCAATGAGTGGTGATTCAACATAGGAGCGCAAAGCTGAGATGCGCCAGAGTCATCCCTATTTGGTCACAGGTATGCGACGGAAATTTCAGGGATGAAATTTTCTGTAAGGGGGGTGATAATGTAACATCCCGATTTTTTGTAACTCTAATCGAGTTGGTTAACCTCGATTAGGGCTCTTGATGATTGTGTGAATTGTTATGTGCTAGTTTAAGGCTTAGTTTAAAGCCTAGGAATAGGCTTGAACACGGTTGGAGGTGCCTAAGGTGTTAAACTTGTAACTGTGGGAGCCAGAAGTTTGGAAAGCTTTTCCCCACTGAGCAGCACGCTCAAGCATAGGAAGGGAGCAGGCCTCAGCGAGCCAACGCTCAAGCATTGGTGTGTTGCACGCTCAAACGTGCTGAGTGCTTTTGCCAACTGGTGCACTTTTTGACGCGTGTGCTGTCAGGCCAGGCTGAAGGCGGAGCAGACAAGGTTCCATGCTCAAGCGTGGAGAGAACCTCACGCTCAAGCGTTCTGAGAGTGCACGCTAAAGCGTTCTTAGCAGGATCACTTAAGTGGTGGTTTTCACTTTTTTTCCACACTAAACCATTTCCTCTCTTTCAAGCTCGAGTTGCAGAGAGTTCTACAGAGAGGTCAGGGCATTTTAGAGAGAGAAAGCTCATTTCGAGGCGATGGGGGTACCAGAACGCGATTCCGACTGCACGGTTGTGATCGCGACCAAGTTATCTACGACTTTGAAGGATTCGTTTCTTGACTCGCCAAACGTAAATTTAAATCCCTAACACGCGTTCTTCGTGTTCTTTGCGTTCTTTGAGTCTTTACCTCTTTCTTTGGTCTTTTGAGCTTGCCCTAGGGCTAACATTGTTGCATACGTGTTGTGCTCGTGATTAGGGCAAAGTCCATGTTCGTGATTGTCCGGGTTTTGGAGGTGGAACCGTGGCTGTTCTTGGAGCTGCCATTGAAGGGCTGCAAGCTCAAGCGTAGAGGAGCAAGCCGGTGTTCGTGTTGATCTTCATGCTATGACTGTTTAGGTGGGGAGAAAGAGTACTACTGCCGTCGGGAAGGCAAGAGTGTTGTAGTATGTTTTCTACTCTGCGTAGGGAAGCCATAACCCTACTAGTGGTTGAGCCTCGATAAAGCACCTAAACCCTAGGTTTAGCTTACTTTGGGCTATCGCCATTAAGTTTGGAAACCCTAGGTTAGTAAATTGTTGATTGAGGATGATCTGCTTCGTATGACTGCTATGATGACGACTGTTGTTGCTATATGTCTAAGTGCCTATATACTACTTGGTATGTGATATGCTGCTATGTGTTGTTGTTGATATTAATGTTGTCAATATTGATGCTGGTATGCTGTTTGTGGTAATCGTTGTATGGTGGCGGAATATCGTAAAGTTAAATTTGGCTGTGTGCCGTGTTGTTGTCGGGTTGAAATTGTGGATGGTGCCGTTGATGTTATGCTGGCTGTTCGAGGTTGTGGCCGTGTTGTTTGAGCTGTGGCTCGTGGACTCGTGACGTCGAGGCTGTGGCCGTGTGGATGGAGTGGCATCGCGTTGTTTCTGATTGAGAGTTTAGGCATGAGATCCGGTATCAAGCCCGTTGAGGATGTTTGTTGCATATCATCAGTTACCAAGTGGCGAGGTCGTATGACAAGTAGTATGGGCTGCCAGCGTCATACGACGTTAGTTGTACCTGAGTGCGGGTACGGAAAGTAGATGGGGCGGTCAAGTGAGTGACCTTGGGGATGTTTCCTGCAACACCCTTTCCCGAATGTCACATTCCCAAACGTTTATAAAGCCGAAAATATTTATTAATGCGGAAAATATGATTTTTTTTTTCTTTTCACAAAGATGTAATGGGATTAGTAAAGGTAAGTAATACTAATAAATGAAACTTAGGTTCACCATGCATTTCTAGGACATATGGTATTATAAACACAGAGACAGAAAATAGAAACAGAAAATGGAAATAATACTGTATACAGACATAGATCTAATGTATAACTGACATAAGAAATACAATAAGTACTAGGAGTCGTAGCTCCCAAAAGGTACTACAAAAGCTAACATAGTCTGGCCGGCAACAAAAATAAAACAGTAAAAGAGTCCGCCTCCGGGCTCAAGGAAACTACTTAATTGAACCATCGTCACGTCCATCTGTTCAAGCAGCAACAGCAAGTACCAGCAGAAAACATAAAGATATGGGTGAGATTCCCGTTTATCAACACAGGAAAATAGCAATAGTAAAAACGGGACGGGACGACTCACAAGGTAACAGCGTACCCGACATGCTTACTAAAGTTCTCAATATAAATCATGTTAAGCAGTTGATAGCATAATATCATCTTAAACAGTTAACAGCATAATATAGGGCATTCTTAAACAGTACAGCGATGTATAACAGTAAATGTAAACATCAACAGCCATGCAATGCAGTGCAATGTACATGACTCAATGCCAATGCCACTGGGTACTACTCTGACCCCTACTCCATGGAGCTAACAAAACGTCGGAGAGAGTGAATGGGAGGACATGTTCCGGTTTCTGCCAGCCATGAGCAAGATGCTACAACATTCGTAACATGCACGTATCTGGCTTTACGGAAACACTCTCGACCAAACATGAAAAGTATGACATCTAGTAGAGGATATCAGTGTATTGCACGGATTCGCTACGACACAGAAGAGCTACCAACTGGTCACATGTAAGCCCTTCCAACCCTGATACCTCCAAAAAGACCATTGAAGATCGTCACCGTAAGATTCGCACCCGCATCAAGGTGTAAGCTTAACTCCTAGGCTCAAGGCCTTACAACTATGCAAAGGAAATGCCAATGCTTACACAAAGTAGATGCGATCAAGCGTTGTCTACCCGCCGAGTAAACCTCGAGGTCCAATAAAGTTCTCTTCCTTAGGAACTATGCGCGCCTTTGGAAAACAAAACCTTTATCCACGGGATAAATCTCGTGATCCCTTCGGGATCGAGTCATCACAAGACTGAAACAATTGAACGACTGATCGGATCCAAAGCACCGGTCCGTCATCGAACAACTGTTTCAAAACCCAAAACATTTCATGTTTGTGTTTTTGTCTTATGAAGTCATTGATGTACTAAGTCATCAATGATATAGTATATAGTCTTGTTCCACCACATACCATACTTAATTAACCCTTGTTTTCAACTCTAAGTTAATTACTTAACTTAGGTTTTTATAAGTAAAACTTTACGAGTTGAGTTAAAAACTCCTTTGTAAACCAATACAACTTCTCAATTGAAAACTCATTTGATTTGAAAAAACTTTTGAACCACTTACTCTATTTTTAGCATTTTCTGAAACATGAAATTCGCTTGGAGGAATTGAGGCAGTGATACCTCCTTTGAAACTCCTCTGCATCGCTGGGCAAAACATAATTCGCGTAGTGAAATTTGTTTTATTCGCTTAGCGAAAATGGAGGCGGTTACGCCTATTTTGAAACTCCTCTGCATCGCTCGGCGAAACATAATTCGCATAGCAATATTCGCTGGATTCGCTTAGCGAAAGTGAGGCAGTGATGCCCAACTTGGAATCCCTCTATTTTCGCTTAGCGAAGGTAAATTCACTTAGCGAAATTTGCCTTGAAACAAGATATTACCCTTGTTAAAGGAAAACCTTATGGAACCATTTTGATTCTCGTCATGAAAAACACTTCTTGTCTCATTTTTAAGTCACTTGATTAACTAGATGAACTAAGGATAAGGTATAAAACATGTTTCACTTTGGTGAAAACAATTTGAGATTGAAACTTTGTTTGATCTTTGGATCAAAATCACTTATGGTTGTTCTTTGAAACATAAGCCACTAAAGCACTTTTCTTACTTGAAAACTTAATTGTTCAAGAACTACTCATACTCTTCCTTTTCTCAAGGTCATGGCCAAAAGCCTATTAGGAACAAATGTGAAGGTTTGCTTCACTAACTAACCAAATAATGGCTCACAAAACATACACAATTATGATAAACAATAACACACATCATTGCATCATAATTAAGCACAAAAGTCCATACTTGATCTAGTGATCAAAGTAGGTTTCTCAACATGCAAGAAATTATTTTCTCACCTAGACAACATCATCATAAAACACATGCTATGGCATATAAGCATAAACTACAAATATTACACATGGTTCTCCAAGAGAACCAAACTAATTGGTGAACCCAAACCAAAGGGCTTCACCCACACATAAACTAAAAAACCATCTTCACCACCACCATTTTGGTGTGATGAGTTCACCCCCCATACCTGTTGAAGAGCAGATATCCGGATCAAAGTCGGTTGATCGTTTGTGAACCTCCTGACAATCGTCACCAACTACAACAACACAACAATCAAACATTAAACAACAATCAAACAAAACTCAACAATTCTACCAAAGGGTTTCGGCCACCCTAAAGCAAATAAAGCTAGGAATTGATTTTGGTTTTCCATTTCATGGATTCAAAGGCAATAGGAAACCTAAGGATGAAAATCAAATGTTAGAAATCAAAAATTGATGAAAAACACTATTCATCATCACTATAGGGTTCGGCCAAAAAGGGAATTTACGGCTATGATGAGCATTGAATCATAAGCTCTTGGGTTTAGGTAGAGAATGATGAAGTGAGTTCAAAGAAATTGGTCTCACATCAAAAGGATTTTTCTACAATTTCCTATGGATTTTCAAACTTTTGTTTGTAAGAAATGATTTTCATGAAAATGAAGTTTGATCTTGAAATAGAGAGAGATTCAAGAAGCTAAGAGAACATAGAAGTGATCTTACCTAAAAATGAAGGAAGATTGTTCAAGGAATCAAGTGATTCTAACAAGTAATCAAGCTTTTTCTCAAGGATCAATGGTGTTTTCTCAAGAACAACTATGGAGTTCTTCTCTTGAGAGGGCTGTGCGAAAATGAAGGGTATGAGGGGCTGAGTTCAGCTCTTAAAAGCTCACTTAAGGGCAAAAAGGTCATTTGTCAAAAGGGTAAAATGGTAAAAGTGTAAAAGACTAAGGTTAGGGGCATTTTGGTCATTTTGCGTCTAGATATTTCCGAACGTCGTGACGACTCTGGCATACTCTCCCAAGTGTCCTGGGATGATGTGATATCAAGCTTATCCGTTGGCGAGTCCCGGTTGAAGATTCCGCTTGAACGGAGGTCAGGAAGTGATTTTTCTGAAGTTTTTGTGAAATTTAACCAAAACGTAGAGAATCGAATTCTAAGACTTATTGTCTCGTTCACGGGTCCATCTGAGGTCTCCTGAGCAGTAAAATCACACTGTCAGTGTAAGAACGCAGACCGGACTCCGTTTGAGTTTTCGACTCAACTTAATCGTAGCTTCCTACGATATCGTCGAGCATGACTATGGTCTCGGAATATTTTATTTCCATTCCTAAGACCTTGAATAAAATAAGGACGTTAAAATACTAAAGAATTAGAAAACGTGAAAATCGGAGCGTTACATTCCTACTCCTCTAAAAAGAATTTCGTCCTCGAAATTATACGTACCTTTTAAAACAAACTCGGATACTGTTGTTGCATGTCCTCTTCTCTTTCCCAGGTAGCATCACCTGTAACCTCGTTCCAGATAACTTTGACCAAAGCTATCTCCTTCCCTCGCAGTTTCTTTACTCTCGTGTCCTCGATCTTAATCGGTAGTGTTTCATAGGTTAGGTTATCCTTTAGCTGTACTGAATCAGACTCTATGACATGACTGGGATCAGGAATATACTTTCGCAATTGCGAAACATGAAAAACATTATGAAGGTTGGATAGAAAAGGCGGTAAAGCTATTTGGTAAGCTATTGGACCTATCCGACGAAGAATATGATAAGGTCCAATGAATTTTGGAGTGAGTTTTCTGGACCTAAGGACCCTGCCCACCCCAGTCATTGGCGTGACTCACAAAAACACATGATCCCCTTCCTCGAATTCAAGTGGCCTACGTCTTTTATCCGCATAATCTTCTGTCGGCTCTGAGTTGTCCTGGTCTTTTCTTGAATCAGTTTCACCTTCTCGGTTGTTTGTTGCACTAGTTCAGGTCCTAATGAAGCACTTTCTCCATCTCGGTACCAACACAAAGATGTTCTGCAACGTCGTCCGTATAAAGCTTCGTATGGTGTCATCCCTATACTCGAATGATAACTGTTGTTGTAGGTTAATTCTATCAACGGTAGGAAATTCTCCCAACTTCCGGCATGTTCCAACAAACACGCCTTTAACAGGTCCTCTAAAGACTGAATCGTCCTTTCTGAATGTCCATCAGTTTAAGGATGGTAAGCCGAACTTAGTCGTAACTTCGTTCCTAAAGCTTCATGTAAACTTTGCCAAAATCGCGAAGTAAAACGCTGGTCTCTATCCGATATGATACTTGAAGGTACTGCAACACCCTCTCCCGAGTGTCGCATTCTCGAACGTTTATAAGGCCGAAAATATTTGTTAATGCGGAAAATGCGGTTTTTCTTTTTCTTTTCTTTTCATAAAGATGTAATGGGATTAGTAAAGGTAAATAATACTAATAAATGAACTTAGGTTCACCATGCATTACTAGAACATACTGTATTATAAAAATAGAAACAGAAAACAAAAATAAAAATAATATTGTATACAGACATAAGTCTAATGCATAACTGGCATAAGAAATACAATAAGTACTAGAAGTCACAGTTCCCTAAGAAGTACTATAGATACCGACACAGTCTGGCCAAGACAAAATAAAATAGTAAAAGGAGTCCACCTCCGAACTCAAAGGAACTGCTGAACCGAACCGTCGTCGCGTCCATTTGTTCAAGCAGCAACAGCAAGTACCAACAGAAAATATACAGATATTGGTGAGATTCCCGTTCATCAACACAACAAAACAGCAGTAGTAAAAATGGGATGACTCACTAGGTAACAGCGTACCCAACATGCTTACTCGAATTCTCAATATAAATCATGTTAAACAGTTAACAGCGTAATATCATGTTAGACAGTTAACAACATCATATCATGTTAAACAATTAACAACGTACATAAGGCATTCTTAAAACAGAACAACGATGTATAACAGTAAATGAAATCACCAACAGTCAGACAATGCCGTGCAATGTAAATGACTCAATGCCATATGCCACAAGGGTAAAAACTCTGACCCCTACTCCATGGAGCTAACAAAACATTCGGAGAGAGTGAATGGGAGGACATGTTCCGATTTCTGCCAGCCATGAGCAAGATGCTACAACATTCATAACATGCACGTATCTGGCTTTACGATAACACTCTCGACCAAACGTGAAAAGTACGGCATCTAGTAGAGGATATCAGTGTATTGCACGGATTCGCCACGACACAGAAAAATCACCAGCTGGTCACATGTCAGCCCTTCCAACCCTGATACCTACAAAAAGACCATTGAAGATCGTCACCGTAAGATTCGCACCCGCATCAAGGTGTAAGCTCAACTCCTAGGCTCAAGGCCTTACAACTATGCACATGAAATGCCAATGCTTACACAAATCAAATGCGATAAAGCAATGGCTATCCATTAGATAAACCTCAAGGTTCACTAAGGTTCTCTTCCTTAGAAATTACACGCGTCTTTGTTTTATAAAACAGTTATCCATCGGATAAATCATTTATCCATCAGATAAATATCTCGTGACTCCTTTGGAATGATCCAGACTGCTTTCAGAATCGCCGACTGTCCCCACAAACCAACACAAGTCTTTTCAGCGTGTTTTGTCCTCACTCACACGCTTTCTAGAAACTTCCCAAAAGGTCACCCATCCCATAATTACTCTAAGTCAAGCACGCTTAACTATAAAGTTCTTATGTTCTAAGCTCCCGAAAAGAAGATAAATCTTGTTGTTATAGGTAGTACCAATCAATTCTTATATGCCTCCATCAACTATACAGTCCCATACCTACATAGCCTAAGGATTCCTTCCACTGTACAGTCCCATACCTGCACAGTCTCCGGATCCATCTCATTCCATTTATCACAAGACGGAAACAATTGAACGATTAACCTGGATCCAAATCACCGGTCCGTTATCGAACTACTGTTTCAAAACCCAAAACGTTTCATGTTTGTGTTTACGTCCTATGAATTATGTCTCAAGTCCTAAACATTATGAATAAGGATTGAGAACCCTCTTAGATAAGTCTTTGAGCCTTTCTATGATATTAATCCTTGATTTTCAATTAAGGAAATAAGTATTGATTCACTTAAGTCTTATGAATCCATTGATGTATTAAGTCATCAATGGTATAGTACATGGTCTTGCTCCACCACATACTATACATAATTAACCCTTGTCTTCAACTCTAGGTTAATTACTTAACTTAGGTTTTTCAAGCGTAAAACTTTACAGTTTGAGTTAAAAACTCCTTTGTAAACCAAAACAACTTCTCAATTGAAAACTCATTTGATTTGAAACAACTTTTGAACCACTTACTCTATTTTTAACATTTTCTGAAAACATGAAATTCGCTTAGCGGAAATACATTCGCTTAGCAAAAATGAGTCAGTGATACCTCCTTTGGAACGCCTCTGCATCGCGCGGCGAAACATAATTCACGTAGCGAAGTTTGTTGTATTCGCTTAGCGGATATGGATTCGCTTAGCGAAATTGGAGGCGGTTACACCTCTTTTGAAACTCCTCTGGATCGCTCGGCGAAACATAATTCGCTTAGCGAAATTCCATTGTATTCGCTTAGTGAAGCTTAATTTGCTTAGCGAAAAGGAGGCAGTGATACCTCTTTTGGAACTCCTTTGTTTTCGCTTAGCGAAATTAAATTAGCTTAGCGAAAAGTTGCCTTAAAACAAGACATTAACCTTATAGAACCATTTTGATTCTCTTCATGAAAACACTTCTTGTCTCATTTTGAGTCACTTGATTAACTAGATGGACTAAGGATAAGGCATAAAACATCTTTCACTTTGGTGAAAACACTTTGAGATTTAATTCCATTTGATCTTTGGATCAAAGTCACTTAGGGTTTTTCTTTGAAAAACGTAAGTTATTAAAAACACTTTCTTTACTTCAAAACTTTGATTTGTCCAAGAACTACTCATATTCTTTCTTTTCTTAAGGACATGGCCAAAAGCCAACTATGCACCAACGTGAAGATTTACTTCACCAAACTAAACAAGTTATGGCTTACAAAACTTACACAATTATGATAACAATAAACATACATCATTGCATCATAATCAAGCACAAAAGTCCATACTTGATCTAGTGATCAAATTAGGTTTTTCAACATACATGAAAATGATTTTCAATCAATCATCTCATCATCAACACATGCTAAAGTACACTACAACATATTAAAGCATAAACTCATCATGACAATCTTGTTCTCCAAGAGAACTTAACAAAACTTAACAATTAAAAGTGAACCCAAACTAAAGGGTTTCACCCACACATAAACTTAAACAACCATCTTCACTACAACCATCTTGGTGTGATGAGGTTCACCCCCCATACCTATTGACGAGCAGATTCCCGGATCAAAGTCGGTTGATCGGTTTGTGAACCTCTTGATAATCGTCACCAACTACAAACAACCAAACAATCAAACATCAAACAAGACAAATCTCATCTATTCCTCCTCAAAGAGGATTCGGCCCTACCCTAAGAAAATTAGCTAGAGATGTCCAAACTTTCTAATCTTTTGGATGGTTGATCCTTAGGTACTCCTAACACTAAAACAAGTCTTATTCCTTAAAACTTGTATCAAAAACTCAACCTTTTTCACATCTAAGATTTCGGCAACTTTTGAAAGAAAAGGCTAGAAAACTTATTTGGTTTCATGCTCTTGAATGGTGAAAGAGAATGATGACACTAGTTCAGAGAAAGTGATTTGGTATCAAAAAGATTTTTCTACACTTTTCTATGGATTTTCAAAGTTCTAGATCTAAACTTGGATCTTCATGAATCAAGTGATTCAAGAGATGAAATAGAGAGATTGAGAGAGTTAAGATGAGGATCATACCTCCTAGGATCAAATATTAGTGAAGAAGAAACAAGTTTTCACTCAAAAACTTCAACTTTTGAAGACCAAACTAGGGTTTTTGTGAAGAACTTTTGATGAACACTCAAAAACTCATGAAGAACATGAAGAACAAGTGAGAGAAAGAAGAGAGAGAGAGAGAGAGAAAGAAGGTGTGGCCGCATGGCCAAGTGGGTTGAGGGTTTTATAGCCATTTTGCCTTCATGGCAAACTTGTAAATCAACCAAAAGGCAATTTGGTCTTTTCCTTAAAAGACCAAGGGCATTTTGGACATTTCATGTCCAGATATTTTAGAACGTTATCATTACCTTGACCACAAAAGTCTTCTTGATGGGACACCAACATTATCCGTTAGCGGATCCCGTTAAATCCTTTCACAGCTCTAAACGTCACCCGGTTCGAACATACACCCGGATATAATATATTATTCCCGACTTTAGTCGTCAGGACGGATTTTATCAAAGATGTAGAGAATAAAATCTTGAGACTTACTGTCTCGTTCACGAGTCCAAATTAGGTCTCGATAGTAGAAAAAGGCTACTATTCGTGAAAAACGCAGACCGGGCTCCGTTTGAGCTTTCGCCCGAAACTTAACCATGGCTTCCTATGGTTGTGTAGAGCATTCCTATCTTCTCAGAATATTTTATTTCACTCTCTAAACTCTCCAATAAAATACAAACGTTAAAATACTGAAGAATTAGAGAACATGAAAATCGGGGCGTTACAGGTACTCCGTGCAGTCTCACAATCTCACTGATATAAATCTGAGTAAGTTTTCCATGGAATACTTGAGATTGATCGGTAGAAAATGAGCTGATTTCGTAAGCCTATCAATTATAACCCAAATGGAATCGTGTATGTTAGGTGTTCTTGGTAAACACGTCACAAAATCCATCGCTATGCCGTCCCATTTCCACTCTGGGATATCCAACGGAAGTGACATTCCCGCTGGCCTTTGATGCTCAACCTTTGCTTTCTGACATACTAAGCAAGATGCCACATAATCAGCTACATCTCTTTTCATGCCTTGCCACCAAAACAATCGCTTCAGGTCTTGGTACATCTTGGTTGACCCTGGATGCATACTCAACTTGCTTCTATGAGCTTCGTCCAGAATTAACCTTCTTATTTCTGGGTTGTTTGGCACACAAACCCGCTCTCCTATCTTAGGATTCCATCTAATCCTTCCTTGTATTCAGACGTCATCCCTTTCTTTAGATTCCTCCGCTCTTTCTCCAGATACTGGTCGTATACTTGTTTCTCCCAAATTTGATCCCTCAGATCACAAGATACTGTAACCATACCCACACATAGTCTTCCGAGCATACTAACCATGGACAGATGCATATCTCTAAACTGTTCCAACAGCTCATGTTCCTTAACCATCATGGTAGACACATGTAACACTTTCCTACTCAGCACATCCGCTACCATATTAGCTTTTCCAGAATGATACTGCAACTGAAAGTCATAGTCCTTCACAAATTCCAGCCACCATCTTTGCCTCATGTTGAGCTCTTTCTGATCGAACAGGTACTTCAAGCTCTTATGATTGCTGAAGACATTGAACGTCGAACCATACAAGTAGTGCCTCCAAATCTTCAACGCAAAGACTACCGTTGCTAAGTACAGATCATGAGTTGGGTAATTCTTTTAATGCACTTTCAACTGTCTCGAGGCATATGCTACCACCTTCCGATTCTGCATCAGAACACAGCCTAACCCCTGGTATGAAGCGTCACAGTACACTTCAAAAGGTTCACTTGGATCTGGCAATATCAACACTGGCGATGTAGTCAGCCTCTTTTTCAGCTCCTGAAAACTCTGCTCACAGGCTTCAGTCCATTCAAACGTCTTATTCTTCCTCGTCAATTGTGTAACGGGTCCTACGATCTTAGAAAATCCCTCGATAAACCTCCGATAATATCCAACCAAACCCACAAAACTGCGTATCTCAGTCACTATGGTTGGTCTTTCCCACTCAAGAATTGCTTCAACTTTCGACGGATCTACAACAATTCCTTCCTTTGCAATTACATGACCCAAAAACTGTACTTCATCGAGCCAAAACTCACACTTGGACAACTTTGCATACAACTGTTTCTCCTTCAAAACCTGAAGAACTACACTAAGATGTTCAGCGTGCTCTTCCTGGTCTCGTGACTAGAGGAGTATGTCGTCTATTAAGACAACGACAAACTTATCCAGGTATGGACGAAAGATCCTCTTCATATAATCCATGAATATCGCTGGAGCATTCATCACACCAAACGGCATTATAAGATACTCGTAGTGTCCATAGCATGTTCGAAACGATGTCTTCGGTACATCCTCTGCCTTCACACGAATCTGGTGATAACCCGATAGTAAATCAATCTTGGAGAAAACTGCCACTCCCCTCAACTGATCCATCAAGTCATCTATCCTCGGAAGTGGATACTTGTTCTTGATAGTAACCTTATTCAACTGGTGATAATCCACACATAAACGAGATGTTCCATCTTTCTTTTTCACCAACAGCATAGGTGCTCCCCACGGCGACACACTGGGTCTAACAAACTGTTTCCCCAATAAGTCCACCAATTGCTCCGTCAAGGTTTCCAACTCAGCAGGTGCCATACGATACAGTGCCATAGACACTGGTCCTGTTCCTGGCACAAGATCGATCGCAAACTCGATGTCCCGAACTGGCGGCAAACCTGGTACGTCTTCAGGAAAGACATCCGGAAACTCGTTCACGACAGGTACGCGCTCTAAGACTAGCTCGTTCTTGACCTCCAAAGAAGATAGTAACATGTATCCCTGAGCTCCTTCTCTCAAAGAAGCGTTTACTTGGTTGGCAGTCAAAAATCCAAAATTTTCACAACTAGGGAAAACTAAGGTTTTATTTGCACAATCTAACAGGATATGATTAGAGGATAACCAATCCATTCCTAAGATTACATCCATTTGCGAAAGAGGCAAACAGATCAAATCAATCAAAAATGTTCTATCTTTAACAGAAATAGAACAGTTCAGACAAACTTTAGCAGTTATAACAAGCTTTGCAGTAGGCGTAGAAATTACCAAATCAAAAGGTATGACTTGGTGCATAAAAGAGAACTTGTTTGTATATCCATCATGGTTGACCTTTTTATCAAATTGCCAAGGCCTCCCAAGCAACATATGACTTGCCTCCATGGGTACCACACCACGTAGAACATTATCATGATACTTTCCAATGGAGAAACAAACTTCAACTTGCTTGTTCACGGTCATCTCACCAACTTCACTAAGCCATTGGAGTTTATATGGTCGTGGATGTGGTTTAGTCACAAGATTCAATTTAGAAACCATTCTAGCACTAGCAACATTAGCACAACTCGCACCATCAATAATTAAAGAACATACCTTCCCTTGTATCATGCACCTTGTATGGAAGATATTTTCTCTTTGGCTTTCATCATGCTCTTTGACTTGGCTTCCCAAAAGTCTCCTCACCATGAGCAAATCTCCTTGCGGTACTATTTCTCCCTCACTTTCTTCTTCACTAGAGGCCTCGGATTGTGTTACAACTTCATCATTCCTCAATATCATCACCTTTTTACTTGGGCATTGAGATGCAATATGTCCATGACCCAAACATTTGAAGCATTTCATATCACGGTTTCTAGGTGTAAAAGAGGCTTCCATAGGTTTCTTTCCATGTGTGCTAGTCACGGCCTCCTTGGAAGTTGAGGTGCCCTCCTTCTTTGATTTGTCCTTCCAACTTGAAGATGAAAACTTAGAAAAAGAAGAAGAAAATTTGGACTTCTTCCTCTTAAGTTGTCGTTCCACCTTGATAGCTTGTTGGACCAAATCCTCAATCTCCACATAGTTTTGAAGCTCCACTATGTCTTGAATCTCTTGATTTAATCCATGTAAGAACCGAGCCATAGTAGCCTCCCTCTCTTCATTAATGTTGGACCTAATCAAGGCCAACTCCATCTCTTTGTGGTACTCATCAACACTTTTGGATCCTTGGGTCAATCTTTGCAATTTGTTGTGAAGATCTCTACAGTAATGGGATGGCACAAATCTTCTCCTCATGACTTGTTTCATTTCGGCCCAAGTTTCAATTGGCTCCTCCTCATACCTTATTCTTTCTTTTTGCATTTGATCCCACCAAACAAGTGCATAGTCTTTAAATTCAAGAGCGGCTACCTTCACTCTCTTCCTTTCATTGTAGTTGTTGCAATCAAACACTTGCTCCATCTTCATCTACCACTCCAAGTAGGCTTCGGGATCATTCTTCCCATGGAAGGTAGGAACTTTGATCTTGACTCCTTCAATTCTATCCTCTCTATCACGCCTCCTTCCTCTATGTCCTCCTCCTCTAGGTCTTCCTCTTTCACTTTCATATCGACTTGACTCATCACGGGTTTGAAGGTTGGCAAGTTGTCTATCATAATTTGCTTGCATTGCCTCCATTTGCCTTGAAAGGGTGCGGATTTGATTAGTCATCCTAGCTTGGAGAATTGCGGACCTTAGAGAAAGAGGTGGGCTATCATCTGCCATCACTTGAAACAAAAGATTAAATATAACAAGAATTTTAAACTTCTCACACACTCCCTCACGTGTGTCACTCAAAATTGTGATACACTCAATTGGGCTTTTCCCACACAATATGTAATTTTGCACTCTTGCCTTTTTCCTCTCAAAATGTCCTATTATAGTTCTTAAAGAAGTCAACCTCCAATCCACACAAAATGTCCAAAACCAAATAATAATATTCAACAAGGCTTATTAAGAACAAAGGAAAGGCAAGACTAGGAAAATACAAACAAGGAAGAAGGGAAACTTAATCAAGAACACAATTTGGCCAAATAGGATTTTCTATTCTTTCTATTTATTTATTTTTTTGAAATAATGCGCTGTTTTCTTTCCCTTTTTTTTTATACTTTGATGGAAAGAGAAACACAAATTTTACACTATTTTTTTTGGGCAATAAGAAGCTAAATTCCCTTCAAAAGAGAAAAATAAAAGAGGTAATAATTTTTTTTTTTGAGAAGGAAGAAAGAAGATAGAAGATGAGGAACACAAAGAAAATAATTCAACCAAAACAGGAGCTTTGATACCACTTGATGACAACCAAAATAGTGGGTTGCCTTGTTGATGATCTTAGGTTGAACTATCAAGCACACTTGGTGAGACTACCAATGAAAATTAAGAAAACATGTTGTGATCAATTCAAGAAAGAAGAAAACAAGAAAATGGATCAGGATGAGAAAGGGGGAGAGGCGCCACAAATCCAAGGGGATTTCATAAGCCTAGTAAAGATCGCCACAAAAGTCTTGGACTCTTAATAAGATCAAAGGGGGTGGCTCAATCAAGAACCTAAGAGAGACAAAACCCTCACAATTGGATTCAATCCAAAATCAACTTCTTAGTTACCTCCTCATTCATAGAACTCGAATTACATATAGGGGATGGGGCTGCATAGAATATGCATACAAAGGGTCATCACTAGATGACAAAACCCCATTCATGAACATCCCACTAAGTGGTGTAACAAAAGCTTTTACTCATCCACTAAGTGGCTAAATAACTATCCTACTTAAGTGACTAATAAAAAGTGGTTCCACATCTTCTAAAGGAGTTACCTAGGCATGCAAGCCAAAGGTTGCCCTCCTAGAAGCTTCCCATTTTCGTGCATCATCATGAAGTGGGCTTGGTCATCATACAAACTTAGTGTAGCCCACACTTCATGGACACCAAAGTGAGGTTCCCCCAAAATTGGATCCACACAAAGTCTTTTACACTTTATTCAACTAGAAATAAAACTAGTAAATGGGCTTTGAAGAAGCTCATGCCCATCATCATCATATGTCTTCAAGATGGATGAGACAAGTAACCAATTTGGGCTCCACTCCATCAAGACTTAAACTTGGGCTTGTTTCCATCAAGGTTGTCACCACTTGGTTTAAGACTTCTTGGGCTTTCTTGATCCTAGCTCTTGTCATAGGTCCACCAAGTCCTTGTAGTGCTCCTTGGTCCAAGCTCCTTAGTGGGCTCACATCAGGTTCTCTTCCTTAGGAACTATACACGTCTTTGTATTATAAAACTTTTATCCACCAGATAATTCTCTTGATCCCTCCAGGATCGAGTCATCACAAGACTGAAACAATTGAATGACTTTCTTGGATCCGAATCAACGGTCCGTCATCAGACTATTGCTTCAAAACCCAAAACATTTCATGTTTGTGTTTACGTCATATGAATTACATCTCAAGTCCTAAGTGTTATGAAGAAGGATTGAGAATCCTTTTAGATAAGTCTTTGATCCTTTCTATGGTATTAATACCTTGAGTTTCAAGTAATGAAATGATTATTGATTCATTTAAATCTTATGAAGTCGTTGATGAACTAAGTCATCAATGGTATAGTGCATGGTCTTGTTCCATAATATACTATACTTAATTATCCCTTTTCTTTTACTCTAAGTTAATTACATAACTTAAGTTTTCATGCGTAAAACTTTAACGATTTGAGTTGAAAACTCTCGTTTTAAGACTTTGCAAACCAAAAACCTTTCTAAATGAAAACTCATTTGATTTAAAAGAATTTAGTTACTTACTTGAAGTAAAGTACCTTAACTAGTTTTAAAAGGGTTTTTCCTTACTAACCTAGTGTAAAACCGTGATCTAAGTTCATGTAAAAGAAATCGAATTTCATTTTTTTTTTTTAAAACACTTATTTAATTGGTTAACTATGCCTAAAGTAAAACATATTTTCACCATAGTTAAAAACACTTGAGGGTCAAACCCTAGTTGATTCTTTGGATCAAAATCACTTCTTGTTTGTTTTTGAAATACAAGTTACGAAAACACTTATTAGCTTTCAAAAACATTGAAGTTCAAGAACAAACTCATGTTCTTCTTTTTGTGTGCTTGATGGCCGAATGCTATATCATATGGAATGTAAAGATTTTGCTTCACTAATTTATCAAGTAATAGCTCAAAATGCTCACAATATTATGATGAACAATAACAATATATCATTCAACCGTAAACAAGCATAAAAATCCTTACTTGATCTAGAGATCAAAGTATGGTTTTCAACATACATGAAAACATTTTTCCATCCAAGCATACATCATCATAAACATATACTAAGCATAGAAACATTATTACAACTATGTTCTCAAAGAGAACTTCACCAATAAAGTAGTGAACCCAAGCTAGGGTTTCATCCAAACAATCATAAACAATCATTTCCATCTTCCACCCATTTTGGTGTGATGAGGTTCATTCCCCATACCTTTAGTGAAGAGGTTTAAGCGAAAGGAAACTCCAAGCTCCTTATAAGAAAAGATGGTCGAACCCTATAGGAGAGAAAAGGTGAGATCTTGAACTTGTTTTCATGGAAATGAAGAACTAGAAGATGATTACTCAAGATAATAAGTAAGGAAATGAAGAGAAAAAGGATTTAGAAGATCACCAACTCAAGAACAACTTAAAGGTTAGCTTGATGTTCTTGATACTGAAGAATACACTTCTCCAAAACAGGAAACTTCCTTCACCTAAGTTGATCCCTAGATCAAGATAAGATGAATTATGGTTTTAGAATTGAAGAAAGAAGTTTGGCTGATGATTTAGGGTGATAGTAGAATGTGAATAGAAGAGAGAGAAGAAAGGGTTTTTGAAAACTTGAGTGAAAAGATGTGTTAGATCTTTAGAAAAAGTAAAATGAAGTTGGATGGTGTTTTTGGGGACCAAATGGCCGAATGGCCCTGGTGTCTTATGACTAAAATATTGGTTAAAGTGTGATGGAAATAAAAAGCTAAGATCTAATGGAAGTACATAGGTGTTGCTTCCATAACAAAAGTTGTAGAGATTAATCAAATGTAGGTAGTTTAGCTTTTTCCATAAAAGAAAAGTTGACAAAGAAAAGTAGTCATGTATTGACAAAAGGATGATTGTCCATACTCTACTTTATTGTAGAGAGTTACGGTTAGATTTTAGGTTGAAAATTCAGAGGAAAACCGGTCTGTGTTTTTCACTGACAGTAAAATTTTACTGATCTGAACACTTAATTTTGACTCGTGAACGAAACAGTTAGGTTTTATATCGAATTCCCAACGACTTTGGTTATTTTGAAATTTTTCACTAAAAGTGAAATAATATATATTATTCGGGCGAAATATTAAATCGGAAAATTGACAAAGTCGAGAACGGACGTGCAGAGTTTTTCAAATTTGCTAAGATAGTCAAACAAGTATAATTTTCAAAAGAAAGTTAAGAGATTACCTAATTGGAACTTTTAAATTCCTTGAAATCAAACTTTTAAAAGACCAAAGGTCACTCTACTCACAACTCTCAGTGTATTGGGCAATTATATTTAAAGCACTCAAGATTCTCAAATAAATACGTTACCATAGTCTTGTTCATCAACCAAATCTCCACAATATGAACGTCATGCATGCAGAAGAAGGTTGGGGTCTTTCATGGGTTGTAACGGGGCCAAGGCATTAATGTCAGATGAGGTAGAGAAAGTAAAGGGATAATCAAAGGGCTAAATCAATAAAATAAAGTAATGACCCTTAGAAGCATGAAAGAGCATAAGTGCATTGACACCTTTTTCATAAAATATTTTAAGGATCTACTATTTTTCTTCAACCTTTCCTGTTTTCCTTTGCTATAAGCTTTTTCTTTTTCTTGCTTTCTCTCTAATCTTTATTTTTCTATATTCATAAAGATATTTTCTTTTTCTTTTTCTTTTTGAGAAGAAAGAAGCAATACATTTTTTTTCTTTATTACTGCTAGCTCATTTGTTTTTGAAAAGGATCCTCTATCATACATTCCTATTGTTGCTCCATTATACTTCCAAGAGGTCACCAAAAATAATTTTTTAATTTTCAGAATAAGGACCCAAGAAGAGAATTTTCATAAAGACTCAAAACTGGGCAACTAAAGGAGCTGTTTAACAAAATAAATGCAGGCCAGAAAAAAAACCTAAGAATGCCCTAACCAGAGTTCCACATGCATAAGTCAAATTTGCCTCGAGATGGTCTCAGGACAAGTTCTAGGGCCTGAGAATCGCACTCATCAAAGAAAAAGGGTTAAAATAATATTGTTAATGTAACTCAACCCCATAAAAGCCCATATCTCACATTTAGAAGTTAATTCTAATAAAAAGTTTTCAATCAAAGAATTTCCTGCCAATTATCAGTTTTCAAAAGACTAATTTTTTCAATCATACTTATGAGACTATCAAAGCAATTTGTCAAAAAAAAAAAAATTGTAAGGGGTTTCCTTAATTTTAAAAGAAAGATAAGCCAAATAATTGGATGCAGCAATATAAACAAATATGAATATGTTTTTCCTTCCCACACTTAACTTATATAGTGTCCTCAATGCATACATTTAATCATGAAATACAAGTGGAGAGGGAATGAGACAGCCTCTCCTCGTAGGAAGCTATGGTTAAATTTTGGATCGAAAACTCAGACGGAGCCTGGTCTGCGTTTTTCATTGACAATAGTGTTTTACTACTATGAAGACCTAATTTGGACTCGTGAACAAGACAGTTAGTCTTAGAATCACGTTTGCTACATTTTTGCTAAAATGGGTCTTGACCTTCAAAAATGAAAATAACAATAAAATATTCGGGCGAATACTCGAACCGGGAGACAATTGGAGCTGTAAAGGGATTTATCGGGACCCGCTAACGGAGAAACTTGATGTCACATCAAGTCACATCACCTTGGGAAGCGTGCATGACTCGACACTGTCATAATAACAAACGAAAATATCTGGATGCGAAAAGACCAAAATGCCCCTGGTCTTTTTCCTAAAGGACATTTATGTCCCTAAAATATCTAAAATTTGATGACCTCACCCCCTCTCTCTCCTCAAGTTCGGCCACACTCTCTCCCCCCTCCATCTTCTTCTTCATCTTCCATTCTTTTCTTCTTCCTCCATTTCTCCTTTTTCTTCATTTCTTTTCCTCAATTTTTCTTAAACTTCCACAAGGACTTTCAAGAAACTTTGTGAAGCAAAGTTGATCATATCATCCTCCTATATCATCTTATAGGTATAAAATTCACTCTTGAGCTCTCAATCTTCATTTTTCTCCATTGAAAGTTCATGATTTCAAGATTGTTCTTCAAACTTCAAAAATCTCTAGAAAATTGTAGAAAAATCCTTTTAATGCCAAACCAATTTATAAGATCTAGTTTCATCCTCTAATTTCATAGTCCAAGAGCATGAAATCAAATAATCTTCCTAGCCTATTTAACTTAAAGGGGCCGAATCTAGCTTTTTTGGGGGAAAATGGGTTTTTGTTCAAATTGTGTGAAATGATTCTTGATTTCACCTATTTCATTCCATAATCATATAATCCAAGTGATTAGGAAACTAAATCAAACTCCCACCTATTTTAAATGGTGATGGCCGAAACCCTAGTTTGTTGGTTTAAGGGGTTTTGGTTCAAATCGTCTACAATTGATCATAGATTATGTCTTAGGTATGCTTAAGGATCATTAATCCAAGAGTTGGTAGAATTTCAACACCCCTACCCTATTTAATTAAATAGGGGCAGTAGCCTAACCCAAAATATTGGAGAATTTGTGATTTAACTGTATTAATTTATGGTTGTGTTTTGTTGTATAGAATCGGACAGGATTCGAACGTTCGACCGCGCACCCGATTAACAGTTGCGGAGCCGTAGCCGGAGTCTCACGGGAACATTTCTAAGGTGGGGAGAAAGATCTGATATCGTCGGGAAGGCAAGCTTAGTATAGAATATATACGTGTATAGGGGAACCTTAAACCCTACTAGAGGTTAAGCCCTAGATAAAGTGCCTAGACCCTAGGTGTAGGTACTTTTAGGCTATCACCACTAAGTTGAAAATATGGATGATGTGATTGATTGGGGTTGATGTGTTGAATTGTTTAATTGTTTATCTGTTGTTTTATTTTATTGAACTGCATGCGTGATTAACTATTGCCTGGCATTGTGATAATATCTGTACTGGAAGAATTTCTGTTGAGATATTTTATTGTGATTGGCTGGTTGAGTGTTGATGAGAGTATGATGAGTGTTGATGTTGTTCGGGTTGATACCGTCGTGGTCCCGACCATGGAGCTGTGGCTCGTAGACTCAAGGCGTCGTGATGTTGATGTTGATGTTGATGATGATGTTGATGTTGATGTGATGTGGATGTAGTGCATCATGGTCGTGGTCGAGTGCTTAGGTGTGAGGTCCCGGTATCAACTTACGATGGATGTGTGTTACATATCATAACATTTCATACCACAACATATTTGTCCCAAAGGGGGATGTCCAATTGGGGACGTGATGTTTTTAATCCTGAGGCGGGATGTCCAATGGGGGACGTGATGTGATGTTATCCCGACTGGGATGTCCAACTGGGGACGTCATGTATCGGCCGACATGCATATAGGGAAGTCAGTATATACATAGGGACTAGTATCCCTCTTATAGGTTTATCTGAGAGAATGACTTTTGAGATGGTTGTGGTGTATGACTTAAGAGATGGGTGATGTTGTGTTGTATAGTTTATATGTGTTGTGTGATGCATGTATATATATGTTGTACTGATGCCCCTCTCCCATATTGATGATATATGTTTCATATCTCCCGTTATTTTCTATATGTGTTATTTTATTTTATGGAAAGACCCCATGGAGGAACCACTTGCTGAAGAACTGGATGGCATTCCGTACATACCAGATGCCTGTGGACGAGCTCAGGATCCTAACCTCGAGGGGTTGGAAAGTGATCGTGGTTAGATAGAGAATTGTCTCTCAGCCTATTTCCCTATTTTTATTTTGGTCTGTATTAATATACTCTGTATGTATTACGTTAATGTTGTAGCCCTACTAATGGGGCAAATGATGTATGTACGTATTTCTTTATATTTTAAAAGCTGCGTACTCTGAGACGTTGTGTGCCTTAATTCGTTTCGCTTCCGCGTTTAATTTTCTACTTTGCTTCGTAACAACAAGGCGCGCTAACGATTATAATACGATTAAGGTTAGTTAATATCTTCAGTCCTTCAATAGGATGGCGGGTCTTCTCATTTATTGGTATCAGAGCAGTTTGATTCTAAAATCGGACTGTGAGGTTGAGGAATTATATTAGCACTGACAGTTGTATCCACATTGGGTACTAACTATGTTAGAAGAAGGGTAGTGTGTCCGATGCGCAAGTTATCGAGTGTGATAACTGTTTTATTCTTATGGCATATGATATGTATATCTATTGATTGATATTGTATGTCTTATGGATTGAAACTAACGCTTCCTTTACCAGGAAAGAATGGCCAGAGGACGTGGTAGAGGAAGGGGAGCGCTAGTTGGAACCGGGGACTTTGACCGTAATGGTGATACCTAGGGAACTGGAAGTGGCGGAGATCAGAACGAAGTGATGAGGGCCAAGAGGGATTTGGCCGCTGCAATGCTACAACAAACATAGCAGAATGCCCAGTTTATGCAGCGATAGGAAGAGAGGGATGCTAGATAGCAACAGCAACCAGCAAGAGGACATGAAGTGGTGAACACCGGACTGAACACTTTTATGAAGAGTGGAGAATACAATCCGGAAGCTGTTGAGCTATGGCTGCTAGAGGTCGAGAAAGTCTTTGTTGCTATCCAATGCAGAGAGGATAGGAAAGTCACCTATGCTGCTTTCATGCTCGTCAAAGCAGCAGAAGCATGGTGGAAGAACAAGCAGAGACTGCTAGAGACTGAGGGGAGATTGCTGACCTGGGAAGTGTTCCGCGAGAGCTTCTTGGAAAAATATTTCCCAAGGAGTGTCCGTCAAGAAAAAGAGAAAGAATTCTTGAACCTGAAGCAGGACCAAAGGTCGGTGGGAGAATACGCCATGAGGTTCAAGGCATTGCTGAAATTCTCCCAGTTCTACCAAGTATACCCGGATGAAGACTGGGTGTACAGAAGGTTCGAAGACGGACTAAGGCCCGAACTAAAGAGGGTTATGTTGCCATTGAGCGTCCGATCATTCCCCAAGCTAGTGGAAAAGTGCACCGTTCTGGAAGGACACGATCAAGAGAGAGTTGCACAAACTCCAGCAACAAGCGGTGGACCAGCCAGGAGCTTTCGTCAGAAAGGCTGAGGAGGAAAGTATCAACCGAGGGAGAGGCCTTACAGTTGCCCGAATCAACAACCAGCAAGTTATGGAAAGGGGAATACCAGTCAGGGACAACCAAGAGATTCCAGGTGTTTTCGATGCGGCGGGCCGCATCAAGTGAAGGATTGTGCTCAGGCACCAAATGTCACTTGTTTCCGTTGTGACACGTAGGGCCACTACGCCAACGAGTGTCGAACCGGGGATGCTGGTAGGAGTCAAACTCAACAACAAGTCGGAAGGACTTAGAGTGTTGGGACTGGACAACAAGTGGGGGGTCAGCAGAACAGGCCATAAACGACGGGAAGAGTATTCGCCATGAGAGGATCTGAAGCTTCTCAATGTCCCGATCTGATACAAGGTAAGTGCCTAGTTGTGGGGGGACTCTTATCTGTTTTATTTGATTCGGGGGCTACACATTCCTTTATTTCTTTCGCATGTGTGGATGATTTGAATTTGCCTATTTCATCCTTACCATATGATTTAACAGTTTCTACACCTACGAGTGATTCCCTGACAACCCTATTTATCTGTTTGAAATGCCCGGTTGTTTTAAAGAACCGATCTTTTCTTGTTAACCTAATCTATCTGCCTATGCAGCAAATTGATATCATCTTAGGCATGGACTGGCTTTCGGCCAACCATGAAGTACTAAACTATTCAAATAAAACCCTCTACTTTTCCGAGCAATCTGGATCATTGCCCTCCAGTGATGGTGTGTCGGGAGGCGTACAATCAGGGGAGTGCATGGTGCTGTTTTCTTTGGAAAC
Source organism: Ammopiptanthus mongolicus (assembly GCA_039655645.1). Lineage (NCBI taxonomy): Eukaryota > Viridiplantae > Streptophyta > Magnoliopsida > Fabales > Fabaceae > Ammopiptanthus > Ammopiptanthus mongolicus. The sequence goes on from CM077345.1 coordinate 38,628,909, forward strand.
CGAGAAGACTCCGAGTTTCCAGATATTTTCCCAGATGATGTGCCAGGATTACCACCCAAGAGGGAGGTAGGGTTCATAATTGATCTTACACCCGGAGCCGGATCGATTTCGATAGCACCCTATCGAATGTCCCAAACAGAGTTGGCAGAGCTGAAGAAGCAACTGGACGACATGCTATAGAAGCAGTTTATAAGACCGAGTGTTTCACCCTGGGGAGCGCCTATGCTGTTCGTCAAGAAAAAGGACGGCAGGTCAAGGTTGTGTGTGGACTACAGACAGCTCAACAAGGTGACGATCAAGAATAAATACCTGTTGCCAAGGATTAACGATCTTATGGACCAATTGAGGGGAGCAATGGTATTTTCTAAGATTGATCTGAGATCCGGTTATCATCAGATAAGGGTGAAGGAAGATGATATACCGAAGACGGCTTTCAGGAGTCGGTACGGGCACTACGAGTTTCTAGTTATGCCTTTTGGTGTGACTAATGCTCCTACAGTGTTCATGGACTATATGAATAGAATCTTCAGACCATACCTTGATAAGTTTGTTGTTGTTTTTATCGATGACATCCTTATCTACTCCATATACAAGGAAGAGCATCAAGAGCATTTGAGGGTTGTATTTCAAGTTCTTAAGGATTCACAACTCTATGCGAAGTTGTCGAAGTGCGAGTTTTGGTTGGAGAAGGTACAATTCCTTGGACATGTGATCGACAAGGATGGTATAGCAGTGGATCCTATAAAAGTAGAAGCTATGGTTAAATAGGAAAGCCCTAAGATGGTAAGCAAGATCAGAAGCTTTCTCGGGCTAGCAAGATACGACAGGAGGTATATCGAGGGATTCTCGAAGATTGCGTTACCTCTGACGCAATTAACGAGAAAAGGAAAAGCGTATGAATGGACAAAAGAGTGTGAGGCTAGTTTCCAAGAGCTGAAAAGGAGGCTAACTACATCTCCGGTACTCTTGCCAGATCCATCAACGTCGTTCGATGTGTACTGTGACGCATCGTATCAAGGTTTGGGTTGCATGCTTATGCAAGAGAGGAAAGTGGTAGCCTATGCTTCCAAACAGCTAAAAGTGCACGAACGGAATTACCCAACCCATGACCTAGAGTTGGCTGCAATAGTGTTTTCATTGAAGATATGGAGACTGGCGCTAAATTCAGTGTGTTTAGCGACCATAAAAGTTTAAAGTATTAGTTCGACCAAAAGGAGTTGAACATGCGGCAGAGGAGATGGATGGAATTCATAAAGGATAATGAATTTAATCTACAGTACCACCCAGGAAAAGCCAACGTGGTGGCAGATGCATTAAGTCGAAAATCTTTGCATATGTCCGTTATGATAGTGAAAGAACTGGAACTGCTGGAACAGTTCAGGAGTCTAAATCTAGACGTGGAGTTATCCAGAGATAAGATAAGTTTAGGAATGGTCACTATCACTAGTGATTTTCTGAACTTGATATGGAAAAAGCAAGGAGAAGATCAGTACCTACAAGAAAAGAACCAGATGGTAGAAGAAGGAAAGACTTCAGAGTTCAAGAAAGGTGCTGATGGAATCCTGAAGTTTGGAGACAGAATATGCATGCCTAAGGATAGCAAAGTTAGGAACATGATCTTGGAAGAGGCACACAAGAGCAACCTGGGTTTTTATCCCGGATCTACAAAGATGTACCAGGACCTAAAGGGAAAGTTTTGGTGGCCTGGGATGAAGAAGGAAGTAGCGGAGCATGTCCAATCCTGTCTGGTGTGTCAAAAGGCAAAGATTGAACACCAAAAACCAGCAGGGTTATTGCAGTCACTGGACATAATATAATGGAAATGGGATAGCATTGCAATGGATTTTGTTTCCGGACTACCAAGGCCGCAAAAGAGGTGCGATGCAATTTGGGTAATCATTGACAGGCTAACGAAATGTGCTCATTTCTTGCCGATCAACCAAAGGTATTCTTTGGAAAGATTAACCCAGATTTACATCAAAAAAGTGGTGAGATTGCATGGAGTACCTTCGAGTATCATTTCGGACAGGGATCCGAGATTTACTTCCAGGTTTTGGCAGAGTCTAAAAAGTGCATTGGGAACGAAGCTCAGAATGAGTTCAGCTTATCATCCGCAAACGGATGGTCAGTCTGAAAGGATGATTTAATCTTTGGAGGATCTTTTAAGAGCATGTGTTTTGGAAAATACAGGAAGTTGGGATGAATTCCTTCCACTGATTGAATTCACGTACAACAATAGTTTCCACTCGAGTATTGGCATGGCGCCATACGAGGCACTGTATGGACGAAAATGCAGAACACCGCTCTATTGGTATGAAACCGGGGAGAATCAGTTGATAGGCCCAGGGATGGTGCAGCGAACAACAGAACACGTTAAGAAAATTCGGGAAATGATGAAAGTCGCGACAGAAGAGCTACAGCGACAAGAGGAGGAGACCTTTGGAGTTCCAGGAAGGCGATCATTTCTTTATGAGAGTCACTCCAAGAACTAGAATCGGCAGGGCAATCAAATCCAGAAAGCTTACACATAGATTCATTGGACCATTTCAAATTCTTCATCGAATTGGTCCAGTTGCCTACCAAATTGCTTTACCTCCCAACCAATCCAATATTCATAATGTATTCTGCAACACCCTTTCCCGAGTGTCACATTCCCGTACAATTATAAGGCCGAAAATAATATTAATGCGGAAAATATGGTTTTATTTTTTTTTTCTTTTTACAAAGATGTAATGGAATCAGTGAAAGTAAGTATAATAAATGAACTTCAGTTCACCATGCATTTCTAGAAGTCATACTGCATTAAATACAAAAACAGAAATAGTACTGTATATAGACATAGGTCTAATGCATAACTGAGAACCCAAATATAACAAGTACTAGGAGTCACAACTCCCAAAAAGGTACTACAGACACTGACACAATCTGGCCAAAAACTAAACAGCAAAAGGAGTCCCCCTCCGGACTCATAGTAAATGCTGGACAGTATCGTTGTCGCGTCCATCTGCTCAAGCAGGAACAACAATACCGGCAGAACAGATATACAAAATATGGGTGAGATCCCGATCATCAACACAACAAAATAACAGAAGTAAAAGCGGGATGACTCACCAGGTAACAACGTACCCAACATGCTTACTATAAATCTCAACCTAAATCACGTTAAACAATTGGCAGTATAATATAAGGCATTCTCAAAAACAGAACAACGATGTACAACCAGTAAATGTAATCATCAACAACCATGCAATGCAGTGCAATGTACATGACTCAATGCCATATGTCACAGGGTAAAACTCTAACCCCTACTACATGGGGCTAACAAAACATCGGAGAGAGTGAATGAGAGGACATGTTTCGTGTACTGCCAGCCATGAGCAAGATGCTACAACATTCGTAACGTACACGTATCTGGCTTTACAGAAACACTCTGCACTAAACATGAAAAGTACGGCATCTAGTCAAGGATATCCGTGTATTACCCGGATTCGACATGACACAGAAGAGCTACCAACTGGTCACATGTCAGCTATAACACCCTTCGTTACATTAGTAACCCAAATAAAATGTTTAAATAAAACCTCGTGAAATAATTTTTTTCATAATATAGTATTTAATTTAATAATAATAATTTAATATTAGTCTTTATTTCATAAAATTCTCAAATCTGAAAACATAATTAATCCAAAATCTCTTGAAATAAGGCGCCAACTAAAAACCCAAACGTATAAAAATAAAATAGCTAAAGTCTAGCCACATACGGCTCCAGTACATTATAATACTAACCAATGCTATAGATTTCACTAGAAAGTAACTCAAGTCTTCGAGCTTCCTCGATCTCACGAATATCGTCCTCGTGCTCTGAAAATAACACTACTAATGAGATGAGAATCCCAGTGAATAAAAACAGTTATAAATTATTTTCACAAACAGTGTTATTCTTAGCCGGCGCAGTAACCGGAAAAACAACCATCGTATCTGCTATTTTCGAAAATAGTATATTTTTTTCTATAATATCAATAATATAAAATATTCAGACCAACACACCACATAATTCAAATAGCAACATTTAACATTTAGTTCATGAACTTATTCTGCCAATCATAAACACACAACACACGACAATGGCGTCCCATTGCCCACCTCTCTTCATAAGAGGTGTTTCGACATCCCATTCTTTGGTGATGTAACTATCTTTCGATATCTCTTTCTTAGGCGGTATAACTTATATTTCCGACATCCCAATTAATTGGCGATGTAACTATTTTCAATACCCCATTCATAGGCGGTATAACTCAATCAACAAACAAAATCATATATATATATATATATATATATATATATATATATATATATATATAATCATGCCAACACCATATATATCATCATAAAATTCATTTATAGCATGTCAATCAACCAAATCACATACAACATACATATCATAGAATCATTTTCAATAATAAACGTCTATATCATGATAAGAAAGCTTTAAAGGAAAAACCCCCATTTTAGAAAATCAGGATTTGAGCAAAATATGTATTTTCCATTGCAATCTCGCTATAAAATCATTAGATAAAACAATCCCCTTTTCCCAAATTCGTTTGCACCATAGAAAGGTAAGAAAATATTATTTTTACTCACCTCTTATAGACCTCTAAAATCCTCAAATATCGCCTAAGAAAAATCCTATCGTTTACACCCAGAATCTTTGATCTCTTCTTGCTAAATTCTTGAATCAATAGCGCTACCTGCTTCTTACTGCAACTAAGGTGAACACTCCTCAGTCTCCTATTGTGCGGCGCTAAAGCTCTCCCTTCCTCCGTTTTATTCCTTCAGCGAGTAACTATACTTTCAATTGGCATTCTATCTAGTATCTACATTCATTTTGTGTGGCCCCACTTCTTCTTATTTTTGTTAATTTGTTAAAGCCCAAAGCAAGCTTTCACATGGGCACCATGAAAACCAATCGACTTAAGATATATATATATATATATATATATATATATATATATATATATATATTTAGCCTCTTGTACGTGAATTCAGTTTCACGTAACTTTTAGTTAGTGTTTTTTTTTTAAAACATTATAGTTAGCCCAACTATTTATTCTAAGAACTCCAATTTTACACTCTTTTAATTACCAAACAATTTTAATAAACTTTTATAACAACCATTTTCTACACTAAATCTCATAATAACTTAATCTTTTTATTAAAATAATTATATTTTAATTTTAGGATGTTACATTTTCTCCCCTCCTTAATGAATTTCGTCCCCGAAATTAACATCACACTCTAGTAATCCAACTAACATATAACACAATTAACAACATTAACAGTTAATATATGTTAGTTAGCAAGATACGCATACTGAGGCATAACATCCTCTTCAAGCTCTCATATAGCCTCTTCTGGAGTCAACTTTTCCCAAACCACCACTATTGGAATCGTCTTATTCCTAAGAGTTTTAGCGCTCTTGACGTTGATCTGAATAGGCTTGAGCTTAAAGGTTAAATTATCTTTCAATTGTACTGACTCAGGAGCTATTACATGAGACACATCTAACACATATTTCCAGCGTTGAGAAACAGGAAATACATCATGAAGGTTTGACGATCATGTTGGAAGAGCCAATGGGTAAGCAACAGGCCTGACTCTCTTGACAATTTGGAAAGGACCCATAAAAACAAGGAATTAGTTTTTTGACTGACCTTGACCTTCCCGTCCCAAACTTAGGAGTGACTCTCAAGAATACATGTTCCCCTTCCCAAAATTCTAGAGACTATCTTTTCTAGTCGGCACAACACTCTTTACCTATTTTGCACAGTGCACATCTTTCCTTTTTGAGTCCTAAGTGTGGTCTCTTGGATTAAATCTAGTCCTAACAAAATCTCATCATCTACTACATACTAACATAAAGGGGAGCTACATTCCTAATCACCTCATCAATATACATATAGTCACTAACTATTTCACCACATAATAAGTGTACAATTCATAGCACGTTAACTATAAACATAATTTTAAAATGAAGGCAATAATAATATTTATATAATAAGGTCATACACTTAGGCATTTATTTTTGTCCATCCCCTTAAAATCATATTACCTTCACTTGCATTTCATCATTATAAACATTCTCAAAAATAGATTTATGACAAACAATTCACAAAGAAATTGAAGTAAAGTTCTATACCATTCATCCGTAGATCTTATAGTCCCTTATATACTCCATACCAAAACTATTATATTATTTACAGCACCGAGGAATTTTTGGAAATAGGTAAACAAATACAGTAAAACCAAGAAAGAAATGAGAACAACAGAGGCATCCACATACTAAGTCGTATCTAGTCCAAGTTGATAATTTCATAAAAAGAAATAGTCTCACTTTCTATTAAAAGAAGATCTTACTAAAAACAAAATTTGGTAACAAGAAGGAGAATAAGATTTAGTAAACTTGCAACAAAATGTGTAGTCATTGTGCAGATACGACTTTCAAAACAAACTTCCCAATAGAACTAAGAAATCAATTTCACCTTGATCTTTGAGTAAGCACAATCAATAAGAAGTAACATCTTTTTTCTTTTCAGTCTTTGACAAGAAATATAAGTTTACTAAGATTTGACATGTCATTAATCTACATGGGAAACAAATCCAAAGGGTATACTAATTCCGATTAATATTTGGTCACTTGAGAACAATCTGAAACATTCAAGCAAGGTGATTTTCTAAAAAAAGTTACACAATCAAATTACAACATAAATTAAAATTTAAGCATATATATACACCTTCTTTAATACAATATCCAATATATATATATATATATATATATATATATATATATATATATATATATATATATATATATATATATATATATATATATTTATTTTTTATTTCTGTCTACTATTACAACTTCTTTAAATCTTGATACATCTTGGTCATTCCTGGATGTATGGTTAACTTTCCTTTGTGTTTCTTCTAGCATTTTTTTTTTCTAGAGCTCCCCTCCTTAGGAACCACGATCCTATTCTTAAACAACAATAAACCATCATCACATATAATTCTCTTGATCCTAAAAAGATTGCAATTCCTAGTCTAGAACTGCTCTCGGTTAATCTGTTTTCTAAGGCCACTACTAATTTTCAACCTATTCAATTTCAAGCTTAAGGCACTTAAAGTTACATTGAAATTCATGTCTTAAACTCCCTCTAATAGATTCATCTCTAGCACCTTCAACTAGACATATGCAAATATTTTCTACTTAGAGTATTAATCACAACATTGCATTATCTTGAACTGTACTTCAGCTCAAAATCATAGCCTCTACGAAATTTTATCCAACTTCTTTGCCTTATATTAATTCTATATTCTATATATTTTTTTCTAACAATTAGTTAAGGCTCTTATGATAATTAAAACTTCAATTTTATTCTATATAAGATTCTTTCCTTTCCTAGTCAACTTGATCAGAAATAAGGCTAGCCCAGAGAACCCATTTATAACTTCATATAATATGCTTCCAATTCCAGGAACTTCTTACACCTGTCACTTCTTAGGCTCCTCTCACCTTATCATTGCATCTATCTTGCTTGAATCAACGTCACTCTACTCAAATGATCTAAGGTCATTTATCCTAGGAAAAGATACTTATTTTTAACAGTTATGTTGTTCAGTATCCTATTGTCCACTTATAGCCTCATACTCTCATCATTTTCCCCTACTAAAGCACTCCAAACTTATCACAAATCAAACACATTCCTCAATTATAATTGAAGAGAGATTTGACATACACTATAATTAAATGATAGAGAATTAGAATTTAAATAGAAATAAAATAAGTCAATACTTGCCGCAGGGAAAATGAGTAAATTATGATTCCAAATAAATAAAATAAAATAACACAATCAAGAAGGTGAAAGGATGCATCAAGGTAAGAAAGTTTTAATTACCAATCAAAAGAAAGTTATGAATTGAAAACTCATTGAAGCAAAAGAAAGTTAAAAACGTGAATTCAAAACAACTAAGACTCTATTTGAAAATTTTACTATCAAAGAAAAATATCACAAACGATAAATGAAAAGTAAAAATGTTTTTGTTTTTTTTACAAAAACAAGGAATATACATCTACCAAACCAATTCATAAAATATTTTAAAAATCTAATGTTAAGAATTAATAACCTTAAAATTCCAATTTTTCATAATAATCAAATCCACGTTTGAAAACTAATTTTCTAATAACTCCTCTAATTATTTCTTAGGCTCACTTAACTCTAAAGGTGTCAATCTATAAAGATACTACTGACTCCGATCGACTTCTAGGCACTAGTTCTATGTTAAACTCAACTTCTATATTTGACGTAAGGTAGAGACCTCTTTAGGGGATACATCAAGAAACTAACAGACAATAGGTAGTGTCGCTACATCACTTTCAACCTCTATCTTAACGAAACACAACAGTATGTATCCTTGAGCTCCCTCAACTAAGAACTTATGACTAGGAAACAAGTACAACGTGGTTCAATATAGAAGAATCATCAAACATTGGTTTTGAAGCACATACATATTTCTATTTGGACAACATAATCAGATGATAGTGAGACCGTACTAAGAATGATATTTGGACCCCACATGGGCAAGCATATAAGATCAACAAAATAAGACAAACATTGGTACACTAGGGAACAATTCGAACAAGTGATAGGGGGTAACAACTTTATACTCCGCAGGAGTAGAACGACATAATTCAAAAAGGCAACTTGGACTAGATAAAGACAGATTTTTCACACAAGCATGTTGTATGAAGGAATAGTTGCTCCTAAATAACAACATAACCACTTTCTTGCTACCAACATAAATCCTCCTTGGCTTCTCCAGCCTCTGCAGGACCTAAACTGTCCTGAAAAAATGATAGACCGTCCTTCGAAAAAGAGGTAACCCCACAAATTGAGGTTCTTGGGATTCTACCATCCCATATCCCCTCATATGACAGAGAGTCTCTGTTTGCTCTTGCACATCTATGGTCACACAACCCATAGCTGTTATAAGCGCATCATTCGTCCCTTACCTATTAGTCGTCATAAATTTGCTCACTACCAATGAAACACTGAGTTGGCCAGGCTCAATATCACAAAGCATAGCATACAGCATTTATAACTCTAACAAACATTCCTATGCGCCCAAACTTTGATTTTTGAAAAACCCAATAACCACAGTCCAATTTAGGATTGAACTGCTTTGATACCAAAGATGTAACGCCCTTCGTTACATTAGTTACCCGAATAAAATGTTTAAATAAAACCTCGTGAAATAATTTTTTTTCATAATATAGTATTTAATTTAATAATAATAATTTAATATTAGTCTTTACTTCATAAAATTCTCAAATCTGAAAACATAATTAATCCAAAATCTCTTGAAACAAGGTGCCAACTAAAAACCCAAACGTATAAAAATAAAATAGCTAAAGTCTAACCACATACGGCTCCAGTACATTATAATACTAACCAATGCTATAGATTTCACTGGAAAGTAACTCAAGTCTTCGAGCTTCCTCGATCTCAGGAATATCGTCCTCGTGCTCTGAAAATAACACTACTAATGAGATGGGAATCCCAGTGAATAAAAACAGTTATAAATTATTTTCACAAACAGTGTTATTCTCAGCCAGCGCAGTAACCGGAAAAACAACCATGGCAACTGCTATTTTCAAAAATAGTATAATTTTTCTATAATATCAATAATATAAAATATTCAGACCAACACACCATATAATTCAAATAGCAACATTTAACATTTAGTTCATGAACTTATTCTGCCAATCATAAACACACAACACACGACAATGGCGTCCCATTGCCCACCTCTCTTCATAAGAGGTGTTTCGACTTCCCATTCTTTGGTGATGTAATTAGCTTTCGATACCCCTTTCATAGGTGGTATAACTCATTTTCCGACATCCCATTTCCTGGCGATGTAACTATTTTCAATACCCCTTTCTTAGGTGGTATAACTCATATTTCTGACATCCCAATTGGCGATGTAACTATTTTCAATACCCCTTTCTTAGGCGGTATAACTCATATTCCGACATCCCAATTAATTGCTGATGTAACTAATTTTCGATATATATATATATATATATATATATATATATATATATATATATATATATATATATATATATATATATATATATATCAGTTAATTAATCATGCTAACACCATATATATCATCATACAATCCATTTATAGCATGTCAATCAACCAAATCATATACAACATACATATCATAGAATCATTCTCAATAATAAACGTCTATATCATGATAAGAAAGCTTTAAAGGAAAAACCCCCATTTTAGAAAATCAGGATTTGAGCAAAATATGTATTTTCCATTGCAATCTCGCTATAAAATCATTAGATAAAACAATCCTCTTTTCCCAAATTCGTTCGCACCATGAAAGGGTAAGAAAATATTGTTTTTACTTACCTCTTATAGACATCTAAAATCCTCAAATATCGCCTAAGAAAAATCCTATCGTTTACACCCAGAATCTTTGATCTCTTCTTGCTAAATTCTTGAATCAATAGCGCTACCTGCTTCTTACTGCAACTGAGGTGAACACTCCTCAGTCTCCTATTGTGCGGCGCTAAAGCTCTCCCTGCCTCCATTTTATTCCTTCAGCGAGTAACTATACTTTCAATTGGCATTCTATCTACATTCATTTTGTGTGGCCCCACTTCTTCTTATTTTTGTTAATTTGTTAAAGCCCAAAGCAAGCTTTCACATGGGCACCATGAAAACCAATCGATTTAAGTATATATATATATATATATATGTACGTGAATTCAGTTTCACGTAACTTTTAGTGAGTGTTTTTTTTTTAAAACATTATAGTTAGCCCAACTATTCATTCTAAGAACTCCAATTTTACACTCTTTTAATTACCAAACAATTTTAATAAACTTTTATAACAACCATTTTCTACACTAAATCTCATAATAACTTAATCTTTTTATTAAAATAATTATATTTTAATTTTAGGATGTTACATCAGCCCTTCCAAACCTGATACCTCCAAGATTATTTAAGTCGTCACCGTAAGATTCGTACATGCATCAAGGTGTATGCTCAACTCCTAGGCCTAAGGCCTTACAACTCATGCAAATGAAATGCCAATGCTTACACAAAGTAGATGCGATAAAGCAACGTCTATCCACCGGATAAACCTCAAGGTTCACTAAGGTTCTATTCCTTAGGAACTATACGCATCTTTGTATTTCAAAACTTTTATCCACCGGATAAATCTCGTGATCCCTCTGGGATCGACTCATCACAAGACTGAAACAATTGAAAGATTGACCTAGATCTGAATCATCGGTCTGTGATCGAACTACAGTTTCAAAACCCAAAACGTTTCGTGTTTGTGTTTATGTCTTATGAATTATGTCTCAAGTTCTAAGCATTATGAATAAGGATTGAGAATCCTCTTAGATAAGTCTTTAATCCTTTCTAAGATGTTACTCCTTGATTTTCAATTAATGAAATAAGTGTTGATTCACTTAAGTCTTATGAAGTCATTGATGTACTAAGTCATCAATGGTATAGTACATGGTCTTGTTCCACCACATACCATACTTAATTATCTCTTGTCTTCAACTCTAAGTTAATTACTTTAACTTAGGTTTTTCACGCGTAAAACTTTACGATTTAAGAGTTGAAAACTCTCTTTGTAAACCAAAACCTTTCTAATTGAAAATCATTTGATTTGAAATAACTTGGTTACTTGCTTAAACCAATAGTACCTTAACTAACTTGAAAAGGGTTTTCCTTACTAACTTAGTGTAAAACCATATTCAAGTTAGTGTAAAAGAAATATAATTTTATCTAATCTTCTAACTATGATTCATTTTAATCCACTTAAGGATAAAGGTCTTCATTATGTTTGAAAAAGGAACATTACCTTGGTTCTAAGATAAAGGTAAGGTCTTATTAAAACTATGTTAACTTTCATGAAACTACTTCATTATTCCTCTTTTTAGAACACTATAGTTAATTAGATGGACTATGGTTAAATTAAAGGACATTTTTCACTTTGGTGAAACACTTGAATGTTGAAACTTTATTTGATCTTTGGATCAAAATCACTTATTGTTTTCTTTTAAAACATATGCCATTAAAACACTTTTCTTACTTTAAAACTTTGAATGATTAAGAACAACACATGTTCTTCTATATTTTTCTTGTTAAGGCCACAAGCCTGCTCCAATGAAAAGTGAAGATTTTGCTTCACCAACTAGGCAAGTTATAGCTAAAAATGCTCACAAAATTATGACAAACAACAATCACACATCATTGCATCATAATCAAACATAAAAATCCTTACTTGATCTAGAGATCAAAGTAGGTTTTTCAACATACATGAAAATATTTTTCATCTAATCAACATCATCATAAACATATGATAAAGCATACTAAAGCATAAACCATTATTACAAACTTTGTTCTCCAAGAGAACTTAACAAATAAAGTGGTGAACCCAAACAAAAGGGTTTCACCCACACACAAACTTAAACAACCACTTTCACGTCCACCAACTTTGGTGTGATGAGGTTCAATCCCCATACCTGTTGATGAAAAATCCTCCGGATCAAAGTCGGTTGATCGGCTGCAAACCTCCCGATTACTCGTCCGAATACTTGTCACCAACTACGAACAACACAACCAAACAATCATTAACATCAAACAACACAAAACTTTCCTATCCTCACCAACTCAGGGTTCGGCCCCTATATACGAAATTAGCTAGAGATGTTCAAAACTTCTTATCTTTTGGATGGATGATCCTTAGGTACTCCTAACACTAAAACAAGTCTTACTACACAAAACTTGAATAAAAAACTCAACCTTTTTCAATATGAAGGTTTCGGACACTTTTAAAAGAAAAGGCTAGAAAACTTATTTGGTTTCATCCTCTTGAATTATGAAAGAGAATGATGAAACTAGTTCATAGAAATTGATTTGGTATTAAAAGGATTTTTCTACACTTTTCTATGAATTTTCAAAGTTTTGGATCAAAACTTGGATCTTCATGAATCATGAGATTCAAGAGATGAAATAGAGAGATTAATAGAGTTAAGATGGAGATCATACCTCCTAGAATCAAAGACTAATGAGAAAAGAAACAACTTTTCACCAAAAACTTCAACTTTTTCAAGATCAAAGGTAGTTTTTTGTGAAGAACTTTTGAAGAACTTGGATGAACAAGTGAGAGAGAGTAGAGAGAGAAAATGGCCGAGTGGCCAAGTGAGGAGGTGAGAGAGATATAGATATTTTGATGTCATGGCAAACTTGGTAATTTCCTTAAAAGACCGAGGGCATTTTTGCCATTTCACGTCTAGATATTTTGGAAAGCCATCATGAGAAGGGCCATGAAATTCAACTTGAGTTGACCTCAAGAGTATACGTTCGCGGGTCCCGTTAAATCCCTTCACAGCTCCAAACGTCTCTCGGTTCGAGTATACGTCTGAATATAATATATTATTTTCACTTTTGGATGTCAGGGCGGATTTTAACAAATATGTAGAGATTTAAATCCTGAGACTTACTATCTCGTTCACGAGTCAAAATTAAGTCTTGATAGTAGAAAAACACTACTATCCGTGAAAAACGCAGACCGGGTTCCATTTGAGTTTTTGCCCAAAACTTAACCATATCTTCCTACGATAGCGTAGAGCATGACTATGGTCTCAGAATATTTTATTTCACTCTCTAGACCCTCCAATAAAATACAAACGTTTAAATACTAAATAATTATAAAACTTGAAAAATCGGGGCGTTACATATTCCATGTATCCTAACTCAGAAAATACCATCCTGATCCATCACACGTGATAGAGCCTGAATCAATCCAGATAAGGGAGAACTTAGAATACGAAGCATTGCCTGTACGGATTGAAGACACGAGGGTGAAAGAACTCCGCGGGAAGCAAATTCCCTTAGTCAAGGTCATATGGGATGCTACAACAGGAGATGCCACCTGGGAACGTGAAGAGGACATGCAGCAGCGATATCCAAATTTATTCTAAGGTACGTCGAATTTTGATGACGAAATTCTTTTTAAGGGGGGTAGTAATGTAACACCCTGTTTTTTTAATTAATCATTATTTTTGTGTTTTTATTTTATTGGAGGGTCTAGAGAGTGAAATAAAATAAACTAAGACCATAGTCAAGCTCTAAGATATCGTAGGATGCTATGGTTAAATTTTGGGTCGAAAACTCTGACGGAGCCTGTTCTACGTTTTTCATTTACAATAGTGTTTTACTACTATCAAGACCTAATTTGGACTCGTGAACGAGACAGTTAGTCTTAGAATCACGTCTCCTACATTTTTGCTAAAATGAGTCTTGATCTTCAAAAATGAAAATAATAATAAAATATTCGGACGAATACTCGAACTAGGAGACGATTGGAGCTGTAAAGGGATTTACCGGGACCCGCTAACGGATAAACTTGATGTCACATCAAGTCGCATCACCTCAGGAAGCATGCCATGACTCGACACTATCATAATGACAAATGAAAATATCTGGACGCGAAAAGACCAAAATGCCCCTGATCTTTTTCCTAAAGGACATTTATGTCCCTAAAATATCTAAAATTTGATGACCTCGCCCCCTCTCTCTCTCCCCCTCCATCTTCTTCTCCATCTTCTTCTTCTTATTCTTCCTCCATTTCTCCTTTTTCTTCATTTCTTTTCCTCCATTTTTCTTAAGCTTCCACAACGATTTTCACGAAACTTTTGGAAGCAAAGTTGATCACCTCATCCTCCTCTATCTTCTTATAGGTATAAACTTCGCTCCTGAGCTCTCAATCTTCATTTTTCTCCATTGAAAGTTCATGATTACAAGATTGTTCTTCAAACTTCAAAAATCTCAAGAAAATTGTAGAAAAATCCTTTTAATGCCAATCCAATTTCTATGATCTAGTTTCATCCTCTACTTTCATAATACAAGAGCACGAAATCAAATAAGCTTCCTATCCTATTTAACTTAAAGGGGCCGAATCTAGCTTTTTTGGGGGAAAATGGGATTTTGTTCAAATTGTGTGAAATGATTCTTGATTTCACCTATTTCATTCCATAATCATGTAATCCAAGTGATTAGGAAACTAAATCAAACTCCCACCTATTTTAAATGGTGATGGCTGAAACCCTAGTTTGTTAGTTTAAGGGGTTTTGGTTCAAATCTTTGACAATTGATCATAGATTATGTCTTAGGTATGCTTAAGGATCATTAATCCAAGAGTTGGAAGAATTTCAACACCCCTAGCCTATTTAATTAAATAGGGGCAGTAGCCTAACCCAAAATATTGGAGAATTTGTGATTTAACTGTATTAATTTCTCGTTGTGTTTTGTTGTATAGAATCGGACAGGATTCGAACATTCGACCGTGCACCCGATTAACAGTTACGGAGCCGTAACCGGAGTCTCACGGGAACATTTCTAAAGTGGGGACCAAGATCTGATATCGTTGGGAAGACAAGCTTAGTATAGAATATATACGTGTGTAGGGGAACCTTAAACCCTACTAGAGGTTGAGCTCTGGATAAAGTGGCTAGACCCTAGGTGTAGGCACTTTTGGGCTATCACCACTAAGTTGATAATATGGATGATGTGATTGATTGAGGTTGATGTGTTGAACTGTTTAATTGATTATCTGTTGATTTATTTTGTTGAACTGCATGTGTGATTAACTGTTGCCTGGCATTGTGATAATATCTGTACTAGAAGAATTTCTGTTGTGATATTTTATTGTGATTGGCTGGTTGAGTGTTGATGAGAGTATGGTGAGTGTTGATGTTGTTCGGGTTGATACCATCGTGGTCCCGACCATAAAGCTGTGGCTCGTAGACGCAAGGCGTCGTAATGCTGATGTTGATGTGATGTGGATGCAGTGCATCGTGGTCGTGGCCGATTGCTTACGTGTGAGGTCCCGGTATCAACCTATGATGGATATGTGTTGCTTATCATAACATTTCATACCACAGCATATTTGTCCCAAAGGGGGATGTCCAATTGGGGACGTAATGTTTTTAATCCCGAGGCGGGATGTCCAATGGGGGACGTGATGTGATGTTATCCCGACGGGGATGTCCAACTGGGTACGTCATGTATCGGCCGACATGCATATAGGGAAGTCAGCATATACATAGGGACTAGTGTCCCTCCTATAGGTTTATATGAGAGAATGACTTTTGATGTGGTTGTGGTGTATGACTTAAGAGATGATTGATGTTGTGTTGTATAGTTTATATGTGTTGTGTGATGCATGTATATATATGCTGTACTGATGCCCCTCTCCTATATTGATGATATATGTTTCTTATCTCCCTTTATTTTCTATATGTGTTATTTTATTTTATGGGAAGACCCCATGGAGGAACCACTTGCTGAAGAACTGGATGGCATTCCGTACGAGCCAGATGCCGGTGGACGAGCCCAGGATCCTAACCTTGAGGGATTGGGAAGTGATCGTGGTTAGCCAGAGACTTGTCTCTCGGCCTATTTCCCTATTTTTATTTTAGTCTCTATTAATATACTCTGTATGTATTACGTTAATGTTGTAGCCCTACTGAAGGGGCAAATGATGTATGTACATATTTCTTTATATTTTAAAAGTTTCGTACTCTAAGACTTTGCGTGCCTTAAATTCGTTTCGCATCCGCGTTTAATTTTCCGCTTCACTTCGTAACAACAAACCGCGCTAACGATTATAATACGATTAAGGTTGGTTAATATCTTAAGTTCTCCAATGGGATGGCGGGTCATCTCAATATTCGGCCGTCAACAACCTAACTTACGATAACGATATATCCCCCTACCCGCAGGCCAGGTCGAGATATTCACCCGTTCACAACTAATGGGTACGATCATCTCCCCGCAGGCAAGATCGATCACCCGTATGCCAACACAGTGATGAACAACCACAATGTAACATGAACCTCACTGACTCACCTCAGGATCAACAACTTAGTGTCTCAACCACAACTCATACACAACTACGACCAACTTCCTCCGGTATAACCGGGTATCGACTTTATATCTCAACATCAACATATCAACAGAATCTCTAGGTTGAGCACTACAACATAAATATCCTCAAAATCCTCACCACATGTTCATATCCCAACTTATCAGAAATTACTACCTATCTCTACTCATACAACAGTAATCACAACATCATATCACCAACAACCATAATCAGGCTCAATAATCATATTCATTGTATTAAATACTCATGCAAGCATATCAACTCGTCAACTTTAAATATTTAAGTAATCTTAAGCATGTTACTAGGCACAACATACATATCACATATATCATACTAAGCATACTAACACACAGCATACAACCTCAACATAGCATATAATCAACCTCTCGGTCAGTCGACCACTAGTAGGGTTTAGGTCGTCCTACGTATATCAATATAAATTATTTTAATATTGCCTCCCCGACGATATCGTGGTTCTTTCCCCCACCTGAATAGTTTTCCCGCGAGCTTCCCCGGGCAACTCTGACTGCAGCTCTGCAACTGTCAACCGTACACGCTTCCGAAGAGTCAAACACCGTCTGATCCTTTACAACAAATCACAACCAGAAATTAATACAATCCAATCAAAAACCCTCTAATTCATATGACTAGGGTTCGGCCCCTTTTTAGCAAAATAAGCTAGAGTTGTTAAAACTTTACTAACTCTTGGATTAATGATCCTTAAGCATGATTAAGACAGAATCTATGATTACTTGTCAAAGATTTGAACCAAAACCCCTTCAACCAACCAAGATAGGGTTCGGCCATCCCTTAGAAAAATAGGTTAGAGATGTCTAAAAATTCCTAACTCTTGGATCAATGATCCTTAAGCATACATAACACTAAATCAAGTCTTTTTACTCAAAAACTTTGAAGCAAAACTCATCATTTCCTAAGGTATAGGTTTCGGCCATTCAAACCCATATGAGCTAGGGAAATCTTTTGGTTACATGCTCTTGGATAATGAAAGAGGGTAATGGAACTAGCTCATAGAAATTGGTTTGACATTAAAAGGATTTTTCTACAATTTCCTATGAATTTATGAAGTTTAAGCTTTAACTTGAACAAAAGCTTGAAACACATGATTTCAATGGAGGAATATGGAGGTTGAGAGATCAAATAAGAAGTCCATACCTCTTAGAAGATGAAGATGATCAAGTTTATCAACTTTGTTTCACCAAAAACTTGAAGCTTTTCTTATGAAATGGAGAGAAAGTGAAGAGAGAAAATGGAGTTGGAGAAGAAAATGGAGAAGTGTCTGGATGAAGGGGGTTAGGTGTGGGATTGGTGAAGGGAGGGATAAGGAAGTCACAAATTTCTCACTTAAGGGCAAAATGGTCTTTTCACACAAGGGTAAAATGGTAATTGTGAAAAAGGTCAGGGACATTTTGGTCTTTTTGCGTCCACATATTTTCAGAAGTCATCATGACACTTGCACGCTCTCCTGGGTGATGTGACCTGATGTGACTTCAAGATTATCTGTTAGCGGGTCCCAGTAAATCCTTATCCAGCTCCGTTCGTCACCCGGTTTGAGGTTTCGCCCCAATAACTTATATTATTCCGCTTTTTAATGCGAAAGACCAATTTTAGCAAAAATGTAGGAAATTTGATTCTAAGCCTAATTGTTTCGTTCACGAGTCAAAATTAGGTTGTCTGAGCAGTAAAATCATATTGTCCGTGAAAAACCCAGACCGGGCTCCGTCTGAGTTTTTGAACCAAAATTTAATCATAACTCCCTGCGATAGCATAGAGCGTAAATGTGGTCTTAGTTTATTTAATTTCATTCTCTAAACATCAGATAAAAATATAAACTCATTTATATAATTTACTGATATTAGAAAACATGAAAATCGGGGTGTTGCAGGAAAAGAAGAAGAGAAATTTTTACAAAATAACCCCTGATACAATAGCACAGATGCTTGAAGTATCATAAAGGGGATCACTGAGGCGGAGGAGGATAGTCGAAATGTCTCTGCATCATCTGCGCCAGCTGCTGGTCTTGACTATCAAATCTCTGGAAGACATCCACTGAAAACTACTGGAAGTTCTGCTTCTGAGAATCCAGACGAACATAGACTCCCATCTCTAACTGATCGAATCAAGTGGTGAGCCTCTAGTAATCATGCTCGTGAACTAGTGGGACAGGCGGATCAGGCGTACCGTCTCAATGAATCTCGACATGTGGGTCCGGGCCTTGATGCTAATCCACCCGGTCAGACTCTGAATCTAAATCTAGCGAGTCTACGCTCTCCATGGGGGCCTCGGATCAGGATGCTCATCAATAGCAGCATCCTCTCGTCAATCGCAGACATCGTGCCTAACTGTCTGGCTTGTGGGTGTAGCTGCTCCATGTTGCGAGCCAGCTGAGATAGGAATGAACCGACTAAGATGAAGCCCCTCTGCGTCGACCTCGAACTGTCCCCTAAATGTAGGCACGTCTGCATCAGTACATAGCCGGCATTCAGCGGCTGGGCCTGAACCATGCACCATAAAATAAAAAGATCAAACCGGGAGACCCCGCCAAGAGTGGAGAAGTGGCTGATGATAAAAAGAGCCAACCACCGGTGCAGAATACAAATAGGGATCTCAGTGAAAGCGGATGATTTTGCCAGGCATGGGTTATACTGCTCAGCTCTCCCTCTGGTGATCGAGGCCCAAAAGGCCCCATCTGAGAAATCCGCTGGCATCCCCACCAGAGCATTCTGATATCTCTCAGAGCGGATTGACTCTGCTGTCTGGAATCCCAGGCGGACATTGAAGTCTGCTAATGTCATCTACCAGATGTGGCCGTTCAGCTGAAAAGATACTCTGGGCTCGTCTCCCTCTATATCAGGAATCAAAATATCGACAAGTGGAGATGAACTCCAGAGTGGGCTCTCTGTATGCTGGGCATCGAACTGCAGCAAATCACGAGAAAAATTAAGAGTGAAAAATCAACCCTAACATAACCTATCCTAATACCAAATCAAACAAATTAAAGGAGAAGGAAGTGAGATTGTACCTTAGAGAGGTTGATAAGCAAGGAAGAAGGCAACAATTTTGAAGATTATGCGCAGCTGGGGGGAGCACAAGGTGAGCAAGGACAATGCTCTGCCCGTGCTCTGCTCCCCCTTTTTATTCTAAACACTCACGCGAATGACACAGCTGTGCCAACAGGGAGCACAGTCGTGCTCTCCTATTTTTCCAGATTTTAAATTTCAATTCATAAATAGGGAACACTTTTTAACTTGCAAACCTTCCCACACTTATTTCACTTACTGATTTTTAATTGTCTAAAAAATAAAAACCACTAAAAACACAACTAAAAAGAAAATAAAAAAATAAATGAAATCAAAACGAAAATATAAGGGAAAAAAAAAAGTGAAAAAAAAAAATGCAGGTTGCCCCCAACGCAGCGCTTGCTTAACGTCACAAGCTTGACGACCTGTTATCTTAGAGAATTGATCAATCAGGGGGCTCTCCAAGTGTAAACTAACTTGTATGAGCTTAGTTTCTGATCATGTGGTTTAAATTATTTCTCATTTTTCCTTTTGGTGGATGAGCTTCAAAAGTTGATGATATTTTTGCTTTCTCATCATCCACCAATGTGTTAGGATTGTGCAAGACACGATTTTCTTTCATAGGTTCTTGTGGCTTTACATAATCAAAGTTGTTAGAAATAACCACATTATCAGCAGAAATAGAAGAAATAAAAGGAGAAAAATATTGAGAGGGATCTTTGGTAGATATTAACATTTTTAAAACACCCTCTTCAGTACCACTATTTAATGTTACCTTCCCATTTTGAACCTCAATTTGAGCATCACCAATGGTTAAGAGAATCTTTTCGAGCTCACTATTGAGTTTTACCATTTTTGGCTCACCGAGAGTGGAGCATGGCTATGCTTCAGCTGGTACACTGTCGTGCTTACCACCAAACTTGCTTTCTTCAGTAAGAGCTTCTTCCTTTTCTATGGTCCCATCAACTAGCTCTTCCGGTACACTGTCAGCTATGTACGGTAATGCTTGAGCTTCAGAGTTGTCCCCTTCAGTAGGAACTTCTTCTGTGGATGCCTGACCGCCAATAGATGGAATGATACTCATCCAAAACTAGTGAAGTTGCTCATCTCCAAGCTCCTCAAAAGGGATATTTTTCCAAAGTTGATAGAGCTGCTCTTCTTCAAGCTCTTCATTTATTTTGATGGCATCTTGAAAAGTGACATCTTGGGCTTCTTCCTCCAGATTGAGCTCTACTTGAGGGACCGATGGATTTTGGGCTAACGGAGACAGCATCGTAGACAGGTTGGAGAGTTAAGCCTCTATATGAGTGTTCATAGCATCGAATCGGTTATTGCTTCGCTCCATAAACTCGTCCCAATCTATTTCTTGTTCTTCTTGTCTCGGCCACTGATTTTGCCAGTTAGGTGGCTCTTAGACATAATCCTATTGACCCCAGTTGGAGTTGTTCCCATAATCAGTCCAAGGATTGCTTGCCGGCTTCTGCACCCACAGACCACAGTCACTGATAGTGAAATAATCTCCAAGAGTTCTGCTCTATTCCATGGTTCTTCTTGCTTCACCAACTGCAAAGTAAGATCAACTAGAAGCACATTGTTGGGAAGACTTTAGTATTCAGGGAAGGATAAATAAAATAAAAAAATGTCTAAAGTAACTAGGATTTCCTTTCTTCCAATATCACTAAAATCACAAAATATCAAAAATTAATCCCCGGCAACGGTGCCAAAAACTTTTTGCGTTCAAAACACACTTAAGGGCAATGTACCCTGTCACAGAAGTAATATAGGACGGAATTTCAGATATCATACCCAAGAGATTAATTTAGATACCTAAGTGATAAAGCAAGTACTGGAATAGGAAAATTATTACGCTATTTAGACTAATCAAGAACACAGAAAATAAATACTGATAGAGCAGTAGTAAATGATAATGAAAGAAGAATAAAAAGAGAGTTTAGAAATCAAGAGTAAAGAGCCTAGAGCCGTGGTTTCACTTGTGCTTTTGATACCCCCCCAATCCTAATTCTATTCAGTTTCGCAATTGCAAGATATAGGAATCACGGATACAAATACAGGATACCTACCATATGGATACAAATACAGGATACCATACGATACGGATATATTGACACAACAAAAGTTTTAAAAATTAATTAAAAGATAAATAGATAAAAAGCATCTAAAAGTATTGTATCGGTACGGCAACCATTTTGAAGTGTTGATGCTACATAAAGCCACATAAAGGATTTTCTTTTTGGTCATACATGTTATTAGTGGTGAGAACTAGGCTAGTCTGCAAGTTTCAACTCAGGCCGTACAAACTACTGAGCCATAAACTGATGAGAATGTTACAGATTTGAATTAGACAAACAAAAGAAAAGCAGTCAACAAGAGGAAAAGCTAATGGCATGTGTATAAACAAAGGAAAAGGGAGGAATTTAGGCAGGCGGTCCAAACCGAAAGCAAGTGAGGCTCTCGCTTTAGGTCTCTAAAAAAACAACTTTTTCTTAGAAAAAAAGGCTCATTTTGTATCTTTTTATATTATCTTTTTTATATGTTTGGCACAGCATCAAACGTAAGTAGTCCATTTGGTATGAAAAGTTACTATTAATTGTAAGGTCCAGGGTGTTGGTGTAAGCTCTAGTAGCCAATATATAATTATTGGATTTATATATTGTATCATGACTTTATTTTATATTTTATATATATGAGGCATTTATTTAATATGTTATATTTGATGATCATATTTATGGCATAATAAAGTCCTTAGAATAGGTAGTTCATTTAATGGAACATCAAGTATGACTTGACTGTGAGATGCCATTAAATTATAGAATACTATTCTTAAATATCCATAGTCAAGTATTATTATCAATAAGGACAATAATAATACATTGAGACTAATATGTGAGTGTACTAATGACCACATCTCACGGGTCATAGATATAAGATATCAATTCTTTACATAGATATAAATATTAGTGGAATATTTGTACTAGAGTGACCCACTACGAGAACACTGCATAATAGTTAAGTAAGTGTCATGAGCGATTCTCATGGTGAGCATAGTGAAGTAGTCCTTCGACTTGAAGTCACTATGATTCCTAACATATGTAGTTGTAGGCTTTGATACTATTAAACGTTGTCTGTAACAGGACAACTATAAAGGTAGTTATTAGGCCTGCAATGAAACATGTTAAGGAATGTGAGTGATGTAAATAGGATTCGTCCCTCCTACATAACAGGAGTAATGTCTATAGGCCTCTTGATGGTATGCGACGTAGAAATGTATGACCATGCTAAGGTGGGACAATATGAGATATTGGGCCCACATGATCGTACGTCAATTATTAGATCAAGAAATAAATAATTGGACTTAACAAGGATGATACATTTATGCCTTGTGTTCAATTAAGACATTGTGATGAAAGGACGTTGACTTCACATTATATATGGTTACAATATGGTTTTAATTATATCACCAATATTCTAATTAATTGGGTAGCGATGAGTATTACTAGATGCCGCTCATTGTTTATAATATTAATTGATTATTAATATGATTAATAATAATTAATATTATTATCAATTAATTGAGAACCTATAGGATCACATGCATAGAGCAAATGTTCAGAGAATTAGTTTAATTGATTAATTAAATATGATTTAATTAATAATTAAACATTGGGCCTGTAGTGTACAGTAGCCCAAGTGGGTTAGGTTAAGTGAGTGACAGCTATTAATAAATTGTGCACATCACTTAAGCGGCTCACAACATAGAGTACTCATAACGGCCGCTGTACTCTATTGACAATCGCGCCTCCTTTCTCTCTCTGTGTGTTGCGCCTCTTCCAATCCTGATAGCTAGCACTACGCTATCTCTGACGTTGGTTTGCTCGCGTGGACTGAGTATAGGTATTGCTACTTTGCAATACTGGTGATAGAGAAGAACTTCTCCCTTTGTAGTGATAGCAGCAGTGCTCCTTGGATCTGCTGCTCTGTAGCTGTGCAGATCAAGTTGCCATTCACACCGTAGCAGTGTCGTGATTTACCAGTGTTGCTGACGTGCTTACAGTGTTCGTGGCAAATCTACGCTTCAAGAGGTAAACATAAAATCCTTGTGATTCATGTGCGGTACGTGGTCTTTTAGTAAAGGGGTTTTTCCGCTCAAGAGGTTTTTATAAATTGTTTTTAAAAATTATCCCTCTTGAAACCCCAACAGTGGTATCAGAGCGTCTGGTCGTAGTTTGCCATGTATCCTAGGATTGTTTGCCATTGTATGATAACATGTTTATTACTTTTAAATATGATTTGTATGTTTAAAAGCATGTTTGTATGATTTGTATGTGATATAAATCTCTTTGAACATGTTTTGGGTGCTTGGTTGTGCTCCTGACATAAACAAGGATTCGCTTTTGGAATCCTGCTGCGCCGTTTGGCACGGTCATGCTCCCTGTAGCACGGTCGTGCGCTGTTTGGCACGGTCGTGCACATGTTGAACAACTTTAGCGAGTTTTCAGCACGGTCGTTAGAATGTGATTTTGTCCCCTTTTGCATATTTAGAAATTGTTTATTAAATGTGCGGTATATGGTTATGGCCCTAGTTTTGGTGTTTAATTTTATTTGGTAAATACGGCCTGCGTGTTGTGATTTATTGTATTTATTTTATAAATACGGCCTGCGTGTCGTGACATTTACTTTATTTACTTTATTTTAAATTTTGTAAATTGCTCGGGATGGCATGGAGGCAACACCAAATCATGACGCCAGTGGGAGGAACTTTAGAAGTTTGCTCGAGGGTCAAAGATTGTAATAATTAGTTTTAATTTTTGCACATTAGGAGACCATAATCATAATACCTTTTATACGTCTTGTATGTTTATGTATGTGATGCATGAAATGTATTAGATGTATGATTTAAATTTGCAACTTAAAATTGTTTGATAGCATGTATGTCATTGTATGCTTAATATGTTTTGAATGTATGTAAGCTAGTATGCCATGTATGCTATGAGAGACGTTTATACGATAAACAAGCCGGTGAGATCACTTAATTATTAAATTCCCTCAATAATTTAAATTATTAAATGCCTCCTAATGTGTGGCACTCGTCAAGGCCAGAATCATTTAAGTGTGGGTCATGCCACAGCTGAGCACCTTAATATATTCCGGTGAGACGCGAAAGGTGAAATAATCTACTGTCAACCATTAGGTTGAACTTAACTAAGTGTATTCAATAGGATTGAAACGGCTTAGAGGCATGGGATTGGGCATTAATCGATATGATGGATTAGAATACGGAGTTATTCACTCAACTGGTCCAAGAATTACATTAGATGTAATTGGAAAGGAGTTTCCTATCTAAATAGCTGAGTTCTGGGCGATCAGCCACAACTGACTCAGAATGAGGTGAAATATGGATCTTAGTCCCACTAGAAAATCTTTCAACGGGATTTTTCGAGTTTATGATGAGGGTCATTGATTTGAGTAAAATAGTGGGAGCGTATTTAATAAAGACCTATTAAATATGTTTTTAAAATCATGATACTTATACTTTACATATTTATTTTATGTAGATATTCATGGCACCAAACACAACTAATAATATGTCACTGCGATCTGTCATTGAGAAGGACAAGTTATCTGGAAGTAATTTTCTGGATTGGTACCGAAACCTGAGGATTGTCCTTAGGCAAGAGAAAAAGTTATATGTTCTTGAGGAGGCTCCTCTTGAACTACCCGAGGATGCTTCTAGGGCTGACAGAGATGCTTATAAGAAGTATCAAGATGATGCCCTGGATGTTAGCTGCCTCATGCTTGCCACCATGAACTCTGAGCTTCAGAAGCAACATGAAAACATGGAGGCGTTTGATATGATCGGAAGTCTCAAAATGCTCTACCAAGAGCAGGCGAAGCATGAGCGCTTTGAAGTTTCCAGACTCCTGTTTAATTGTAAGCTAGCAGAAGGAAGCCCAGTTGGACCTCATGTACTCCTTTTGATTGGGTACATTGAGAGCCTTCAAAAATTGGGTTTTCCACTAAGCCAAGAGTTGGCTACAGATGTCGTTTTGCAATCGGTGCCAGAAAGCTACAGTCAATTTATCATAAATTACAACATGAATGACATTGCCAAAACTCTGCCAAAACTGCTAGGTATGTTGAGAACTGATGAGCAAAACATTAATAAGGGAAAAGGTAAAGCCATAATGATGGTTGATTCTGGAAAGCAGGCTTAGAAGAAGCCCTGGAGCATGCAGAAGGGCAAGGGCAAGAAAAGTTTAAGCCTAGCACTTCTAGCTTGAAGCCTGTGGGCGGGATAGCTAAGGAAGGCAATTGCCACCATTATGGCCAACCTGGCCACAGGAAGAGGAACTGCAAGAAATACCTGGAAGAGAAAAAGAAGGGAAGTTTCCGCTTCAGGCATTTATGTTATTGATGCTAATTTATCGACTTCAGCATCTTGGGTATTTGATACTAGATGTGGTGCTCATATTTGTAATAATGTGCAGGGACTAAGAAGTAGGAGGAAATTGACTAAAGGTGAAGTGGACCTATGCGTCAGAAATGGAGCAAAAGTTGCTGCATTAGATGTAGGGACTTATGTTTTAACTTTATCTACTGGGCTTGTTTTGGAACTTGATAATTGTTATTATGTTCCCGTTATTAGCAAAAACATTATTTATGTTTCTTGTTTGGACAAGAAGGGTTTTAATTTAATTGTTAAGGACAAATGTTGTTCTCTTAATTTGGATAATGTTTTGTTTGCTAATGCACCATTGAGTAATGGACTTTATATTCTTGATCTCGATGTGTCCATATATAACATAAATGCGAAAAGGATCAAACCCAATGGTTTGAATCCTTCATATCTTTGGCATTTTCGTTTAGGCCATATTAATGAGAAACACATCTCCAAATTCCATAAAGATGGATTATTGGATTCTTTTGATTATGAATCATTTGATACGTGCGAATCTTGTTTATTGGGAAAGGTGACTAAGGCCCCATTTACTGGTAATAGTGAAAAGGCCAGTGATCTTTTGGGCTTGATACATAGTGATTTATGTGAGCCACTGAACAAACCTGCTAGAGGTGATTTTTCCTACTTTGTCACATTTACTGATGACTTCAGCAGATATGGATATGTGTATCTAATGAAACACAAATCTGTAACCTTTGAAAAGTTCAAAGAGTTCAAGAATGAAGTAGAAAACCAACTGGGCAAGAGTATTAAAGCCATACGATCATATCGTGGTGGTGAATACCTTAGCCAGGAATTTGATGACTATCTGAAAGAGTGTGGGATGGTATCCCAACTCACTCCTCCCGGAACCCCACAATGGAATGGTGTGTCTGAAAGGAGGAATTGCACCTTGTTGGACATGGTACGATCGATGATGAGTCACTCAGATTGTGATGCCTGAGGCTGACAAGGGCGGGGAGTGATCACCGATGCTTGAGGCACGGACAAGAAGCGGCTCCTGGCAGGCTTCTAGGCAAAGGGACACATGAATGAACCGAATTCACATCGGAATGAGAGGGATCCTGAGGCTGTGCAGGTATGGGACTGTACAGTTGAAGGAAGGCTTATAAGAATTGATTTGTACTATCTATACCAACAAGATGCATCTTCTTTTCGAGAGCCCAGAACATAAGAACTCCATAGTTAAGCGTGCTTGACTTGGAGTAATTTTGGGATGGGTGACCTCCTACAAAGTACTCCTAGGAAGCGTGTGAGTGAGGACAAAGCACGCTGAAGAGACTCGTGTTGGTTTGTGGGGACAGTCGACAATCCTTAAAGCAGTCCGGGCCGTTACACAGATCTTTCAGATTATTTCTGGGGTTACACATTGCTTGCAGCAGCTTTCACAATTAACCCTGTTCCAACAAAGGCGATAGAACAAACACCACATAAGATATGGAAGGGGCGAAAGCCTAGTTTGTCTTTTATGAAGATTTGGGGTTGTCATGTCTATATCAAACGTTTAATCACAAATAAACTAGAACCCAAATCAGATAAATGTACTTTTGTGGGGTATCCCAAAGAAACGAAAGGATACTATTTCTATAACCTCTCTGATGACAAAGTGTTTGTCACCGGGACAGGAGTGTTCCTTGAAAAGGAATACATCTCTAAAGTAGACAGTAGGAGAACAATAGAACTTGGACAAATCCAAGCACCACAGAGTACTGGTTCGTCTGCAACGGAACAAGAACCGAATCCACAAGATGTTGTGGTTCAAGAATCGGTTCAAGTAACACCAGCACAGCGTAGATCAAACAGATCACGTACACAGCCTGAGAGATTTGGACTTCTCCTAACTCAAGAAGGTGATGTACTGCTTATAGATCAAGATGAGCCTGTTACCTACCAGGAGGTGGCCATAGCTGGCCCTGAATCTGAGAAGTGGCTAGAAGCCATGGGATCCGAAATGGAATCCATGTACACAAACCAAGTTTGGACCATGGTGGAGCCACCCGAAAGGATAAAACCCATAGGGTGCAAGTGGGTCTTCAAAAAGAAGATTGACATGGATGGAAAGGTTAATACCTTCAAAGCGCGACTGGTTGCGAAAGGTTTCAAGCAAGTTCATGGTGTAGACTATGATGAAACTCTCTCTAATTGCAATGATTAAATCTGTTCGGATCCTACTTGCTATTGCTGCATACCATGATTATGAAAGCTGGCAGATGGATGTCAAAATTGCATTCCTTAACGGGAATCTCCTCGAGGATGTGTACATGACACAACCTGAGGGTTTTGTCGATTCAAAGGATGTTGTAAAGGTGTGCAAATTGCAGAGATCCATCTATGGACTCAAGCAAGCTTCCAGAAGCTGGAATCTTCGTTTTGATGAAGCTGTAAGACAGTTTGGATTCATCAAAAATGAGGATGAACCTTGTGTGTACAAGAAGGTTAATGGGAGCATGATTGCTTTTCTCGTATTTTATGTGGATGACATACTACTCATCAGAAACGACATTCCTACACTACAAAATGTAAAGACATGGTTGGGGAATTGTTTCTCGATAAAGGACTTAGGCGAAGCTTCCTATGTATTGGGAATCAGGATCTATAGGGATAGATCGTTGAAATTATTACGCCTTAGTCAAGATACATATATTGACAAAGTAATTAGGCGCTTCAGTATGCATGATTCCAAGAAGGGTCTCTTGCCTATGTCACATGGCATATACTTGTCCAAGGGACAGTGCCCTACTACATCTGATGAGAGGGAACACATGAATAAGATTCCATATGCTTCGGCAATTGGATCTAACATGTATGCTCTGATATGTACTAGACTAGATGTCTCGTATGCCTTGAGCATGACGAGCAGGTACCAATCTGATCTCGGTGAGAGTCACTGGACACCAGTCAAGAATATCCTCAAGTACTTGAGAAGAACTAAGGATACATTCTTGGTCTATGGAGGTGAGGAAGAGCTCATTGTAAAAGATTACACTGACGCTAGCTTCCAAACTGATAAGGATGATTCCAGATCGCAGTTAGGATTCGTGTTTTGTGACACCCCCTTCGGGGGCACCACATGGTTACCCGTTGCGGAAAATAAACTTTAATTAATTGTGCTGGTTTGCTTTCGAAAAATAAGATTTTCTAAGTATTTAACTTCTTATGAAAATCCGTGATAAAATTTTTCTTCTAACTTAGCTTACCATACCTCAACGTTACGTAAGCACGCATGTAAATAACCATCAAACAAAGTATACATAATAAGGTGTCTTAATATACTGCATAGGCCTTAAAAATATGGCCATTCAAAACAGTCATGGCTTTCAGTAGCCAGAGCAATTAACTAGCTATTATTCAAAATAAAATAGAACATATCCTATAGCTGGTCGTACTACTACAACATGGTGACTTCTCGTACGTCACACTCCTTCCGTGCCCTCAAGCATCAGGGAAAGGATCCCTAAATGTTCCGATGGCATCTTGGAACTCATCTAAAGATGTAAGGGTGAGATACCAATATATGGATTCATACACGATAATCACATATATAACACATCAACAGAACATAAGCATGTATAATTACCATGTATAAAGTTCTACTAGATAAACAAGTAGTATATCATAGGGTCTCATGCCCGGCAGTCATCGTCATTTTCCAAAAGAAATGCATGACACTTCGATATTCATCATCTAATTCCTTACCTAATCTCCAGAGATACCAACACCGTTTTATAGAAATTGAGTTGATCAAGCTCGATTGCCAAAAAGGCACACCGTTGTTAAAACCATTGCGCACTGTCCAACACAAGGCACATGCGATCACCGTTTATGGTTTTTCATTGTCCATCAAGGCACAATGATATATACACCGTTTGAATATCCTGACCACCAAGATATCCAGAATACCACCGTTGGCATGTCTGCCGAATTTTAATGCATGGAAAAACGTTTCAAGTCTTGTCACTTTTCTTTGTGTTCGTTCTTTCGTTGTCGTAGCTCAAGGCTCTCGACTATTCATCGTTTCCACCATTTTAAAACCTTTCACCGTTAACACAGGACGAAACGTCCGAGTGCTCAATCGCGGAGCCCTAGACCGATGCACCAGCCCAAGGTCCGTGGTAATAGAAAACATCATTCACCTTTAATCAAGCTTCCTCATAATAAGAGGAGGACAATTAGTCCATAGGACACGCAGTCCATAACACCGTTGCACGGCTTCTCGTGCTACTTTTACAGAACACTAGCATCCCGACGTCTCATATGCTAGGTTCACGTTTTCATCATTTATACATCGTTTTTCGTTCTGTGAAACACAAATCCAAAATGAAAACTCCGCAACTCATCCAACTTGTCGAATTTTACACCGTTGGGAAAACTCGTTTTACAGAAAAACTTTTCTGTTTGAAAATGGTTTGAAAACCAACGAACTCTGATAAAAACTTAATTTTGGTTGAAAGTCCTTTCCCAAAAACCAACTTTTGAAAGGAAACAGCTGAGACCAAAATGTCGTCCCAGAACAGTATTTCTGTTTTCGAAAACGTTTTCCGTAAATCTTTTCGGAATTAAAACATCGTTTTTAGCGTCAAAACGTCCTAAGTTCCAAAAACTTGAATTTTTCCTGTTAATTTTACTTTTTCCACATAAAGATTAATTTATTCTTAACAACTAATTTTTCCTACTAACTTCATAAATTACTTTTGGATCCACTTTTTCTTTAGAAAAACAACGTTATTGAAAATACCCAACGTTTTCCACAAATAAATCTGTATCATTAATACAAAGATTTTTAAAGCTTTTATCCCCATTACTTAATTAAACACTGACCACTGTCAAGCTTCCCAATCAACAATCAACATCATAATATGTTTATAGCAGATAATACAGTTAAAACACATATTCAACTACTATAACGCATATTAACAAACAATTATCAACAATTTAAATAATTGCCGAAAGTAAATAAATCAATCACCACACAACTTAATTACATATATACAGATCAAATATGATGACATGTAGTCATCGGAAGAATCCCTCAGGCATATCCCCCTTACCTCTTGAAGTTCCCGATAAGCACAAAGTTGTCCGATCGATCCACGAACTCTCCCGATTCCTTGTCCGATTACTCGTCGGCAACTACACAGAATCAATCAATCAATACAACAACTGTAAAACACAAAAATTCTCTCCTAATTCCCCCTCCTAGCTTCGGCCATGGGTAAGAAAATATGGCTAGGGAGTTCCAAAAATTGTCATCTCTTGGATTCCATCCTTATTAGGTGTGGTAAGACTAGATCAAAGTCTATTATACCAAAACTTGAACCAAAACTCCCTCCACTCATCAATGGAGATTTCGGCCCCTTTTTTTTCCAATTGAGCTAGAGAGCTCTTTTGGTTTCCAACTCTTGGATCATGGTAGACCATCATGAACTAGGATCAAAGAAATTGATTTCACATAAACATGAGTTTTCTATGATTTTCTAGAGATTTTTGAATTTAGAACTTAGAAGTTTTAAACAAGAACTAAGTGAAGAACAATGAAACTTATGGATCAAAGAGAGTAAGTATTAGAGATTTTACCTCTTGAAGCTTGAAGAAAAGTGAAGAAGAAAGCTTGCACTTGAAGACAACAATGGAGGTTTGAAAAAAATGATTAAGATCAAGAAGAGAAATGTGTAGGAAAACAAAGGGAGGGAGGGTGTATTTATAGGAGGAGTAACCGCCCCTCCTTGGTGGGCTTTTTGGCCCATAGACCAATTTGTAGATATTTTATGGCACGCCATCCTAGTCGATGTGACTTCATGTTCATCCGTTTTTAGTCCCGTTACTTTTACGATTTAGTATTTCGCCCTAAGAAAGTCGTGAAAACTTATTTATTTTAAAAATTTTCAAAATCGCCAATAACGTTCGCAATTTTATTTAAAGCCTAATAGTTTCGTTCACGAGTCAAAATTAGGTCATCTGAGCAGTAAAATAATAGTGTCAGTGTAAAACGCAGACCGGGCTCCGTCTGAGTTTTCAAACAAAATTTAACCATAGCTTCCTACGATAACGTAGAGCGTGACTATGGTCTCGGATTATTTTATTTTACTTTCTAGACCCTCTAATAAAATACAAATGGATAAATACTGTTTAATTAAAATAGAAGGCTCAAAAGCTTGAAAAAAAATCGGGATGTTACATGTTTTGCCTTAATGGAGGCGTTGTGAGCTGAAAGAACTCAAAGCAGGAGACAGTTGTCGATTCTACAACAGAGGTCAAGTATATTGTTGCATCCAATGCAGCAAAGGAGGCTGTTTGGATCAAGAAGTTCATTTCTGAACTTGGTACTGTTCCTAGTATTGCGAACCCGATTGACCTCTATTGCGATAACAATGGGGCAATCGCGCAAGCCAAGGAACCCAGATCTCACCAGCTATCCAAACACATACTCAGGCGTTTCCATCTCATTCGAGAGATCATCGATAGAGGAGATGTAAAGATATGCAGAGCTGATACACTAGACAATGTTGCTGACCCGCTTACCAAGCCTCTTGCTCAGCAGAAGCATCTCATACTAGGTCGATGAGTATTAGATTTATGCCTAATTGGCACTAGTGCTAGTGGGAGATTGTTGGTGTAAGCTTTAGCTAGTGGCCAATATATATTTATTGGATTTATATATTGTATCATGACTTTATTTTATATTATATATATATGAGGCATTTATTTATTATATTATATTTGATGATCATATTTATAGCATAATAAATTCCTTAGAATAGGCAGTTCATTTAATGGAACGTCAAGTATGACTTGACCGTGAGATACCATTAAATTATAGGACACTATTCTTAAATATCCATAGTCAAGTATTATTATTAATAAGGACAATAATAATACATTGAGATTATTATGTTAGTTTATTGATGACCACATCTCACGGGTCATAGATATAAGATATCAAGTCTTTACATAGGTAAAAATATTAGTGGAATATTTGTACTGAAGTGACCCGCTATGAGAACGCTGAATAATCGTTATGTAAGTGTCATGAGCGATTCTCATGGTGATCATAGTTAAGTAATCTTTCGACTTGAAGTTACTATGATTTCTAACATATGTAGTTGTAGGCTTTGATACTATTAAACGTTGTTTGTAACAGGACAACTATAAAGGTAGTTAGTGGGCCTGCAATGAAACATGCTCAGGAATGTGAGTGATGTAGATAGGATTCGTCCCTCTTACATAACGGGAGTAATGTCTATAGGCCTCTTGATGGTATGCAATGTAACACCCTATTTTTTTTACACTATGCTTATATGTGTTAATATTTGCTTGTATATGTTGTATATATATTGTTTGTGATTGTTCTTGATGTCCAAGTTCATAGTTGGGGTAGTTTAGCCTTAAGGAATGGTCAATGCATTCAAGTCCAAGAAACATGTTTTACGGTTTTGTTCATATCTTGAGTTCTAGACATTCGATTGAGGTGATCTTGGATGCGTTGGAAAGCTTAGAGAATTATCTACAAGTCTTATTTCAGGTGTTAAGGCCAAATTCGGCTTCTAAAGTTTCGCGTCGCGAGGATACATTCGCCTCGCGAACCTGACAGCTAGATTATTGCAGCTCTCTGGTTTGCCTCGCGAAAGGCTACTCGCCTCGCGAATCTGCGCGCACCAAAATCACGTTTTTGGGCTCCTAATCAGCCCATAATGACCCTAACTCATATTTGTGCCATAAGACTCGACCTAAACCTATTTTCTAAGTCGAATTACTCTTAGAAACTGCCTCTTCCTCTCCAAACAAGGATTTCTAAACCCTTTCCAGGGATCCTTGAAGGAGATTGCACCATTGTTCATCGTTCTTCGTCTCCTTCGCTTGAAGAGCATCACTGCCATCACAAGCCCTCTTCCTAGTTGCTGCTCTTGAACCTTTTGGGGCTGTGATCGTGAAGTCAAGCGTCGTAAGATCGAGCATTCGTGTAGACGCAACCTTTTCCGGACCTTTTTCCTTCCTTTGTTCATTGTGATCGTCATACCAGGTATGGGGGGAAGAAATAGATCATGAGTATGTGGGTTTTGGGATAGGTTAAGATGAAGGGGTTAACCCATGACCTCTATATGTTTGTCTATATGCATTGTAAATGCCTATGTATATGCTATGAGTGTAATTATGTGTATGTTATGTATATGTCATGTACATGCCTATGTGAATATTGTATAAATATATATATGTTTATGGTTCTATGATTATGATTATGGGTGTTTGTCTTGATGATATGATTGAAATATTATGATGTGCGATGAATAGTATGAATATAGATACGATATGCATTGATGAGATTTTATGATGTGCATTGATAATGATGACTTGATGATGATGTGCGTTACAATAAAGAAAATAGGATTAGTGAAAGAACATAGCTTAGGGACGTTTGGCACCCCATAATGAATGAGTTGTTATGAGAGGTGAGATTGACAATATTGGATTAGTTTTGGAAACCCATAGGGATGATTCTTGAGAGATGGGACGATAGGCATAGGGATAACTTAGAGAATTCTTAAGATTCCCACATCTATTATGATTCGCCTGGCGAATAGCCATTCGCGAGGCGAGACAAAGAGACCATTCGTGGTCTGACGTGGTTCGCCTAGCGGATTGTAATCCGCGAGGCGAATGAGAGAACCTGTTAGGAGCTCTCGGGCTCGCCTCGCGAGCCAAGATTCGCCTAGCGAATCTGAGAACCTGTTTAGGAGCTCTCAGGCTCGCCTAGCGAGCTACGATTCGCCTAGCGAATCTGAGAACCTGTTTAGGAGCTCTCGGGCTCGCCTCGCGAGCCACAATTCGCCTAGCGAATCCGGGTCTCTCACCCAGATTCTGTTGTGAAGGAATAATGAATAGAGTAATGAGAAAAAGACTGTGAGATCACAATTCAAGGTTGATAATATAGAAAAGAACGTTAATTCTAATAATGACGATATGATAATATTGGCAATGTTGATAAAGGCAATAACGATGGTTAGCGCCTAGTTGTTTGATGATCATCGTTGATGGTCATTGTTGATAATCAATGTGATTGATTATGATGATAATATTGGCAATGCTGATAAAGGCAATAACGATGGTTAGCGCCTAGTTGATTGATGATCATCGTTGATGGTCATTGTTGATAATCAATGTGATTGATTATGATGGTGGATGGTTGGACATGTGTTTGCATGTTGTTGAGCATAGCATGCATCATACGTTGACGTTGTTATGTTGGGTGGAAAGCAAACGATGAATCGCGATAGTGGAGGCCACGATGGGTGTTATCCCGGCCTTGCGAGTACGTTGGGTATGGAAGTTCCAGGTGACATGGGCTAGCTACCTATTGTCGGAGTGACCTAAAGAATAAGCTTGAGTACCCTGACTAGCCACTATACGTTATCAGGATTAGTGAGAGTGTTCGGGGATGGCCCATGGTCTGGCATATCATCCACGTTGATAACCGGACATGTACTCCTAATCGTCTTTCCAGAGTTAGAGTTGTTGGCCACATGCATACGGAGTAGTGATGTTGCATTCGCATTGACATGCATCCTTGATATATATATTGATTATATCTGTGTTGATTGATGTATGTTGTATGCCATCTTAATTACTATTCCATTCCGTTTACATATATTCATGATTGTGTTTCTTACCCCTCTCTTTGTTATTCTTGTGCATATGTTGTGGTATATGCAGAGGAGGGTGAGCATGCTGACGAGGAGTGATCCCGAGGAGATCTCTCTCAGTAGTTAGGATTTATGATTTATGTTATTTAGTTTTATTCCGATGTATTATCGGTATATGTATACCAGCTCTGATATGTGACATCGGGACTTGGGTTATGTTTATTATTTATGTTTTCCGCAGTTTGTTTTTAAAGGATTTTGATTATTTCAGATTCCTTTGTTTTACGTTATAGATGATGTGATGCACATTACCCTTGAGGATATGTTTTTATTTTAATTGTTATATTTTTAAAGACATGTATGATTTTATTTATGTTTTATCATATGCGGGGTAGTGGGTGTCACATTTAGTGGTATCAGAGCCGGTCTGTCCTACAGGCCGGGGTATGTGTCTGTTGTGTTCTCTTCTGTGTACTCTTATATGATTGTCTGTGACGATGGTATAGACTATTAAGTGTTTAGTTTTGTTTTACTTGACTTTCGATATTGAGCAGTGTGCTTGAACGATGCAGGAAGTTATGGCAGGTAGAAACGATCGTGCGATTGCTGATGCCCTGGAAGCATTAGCTAATGCCATAGGGCAGAATCAGAATCACAACGGAGGTGGACCTGCTGAATTTCAGGGTTTGGATAAGTTCCAGAGGAATAATCCGCCATCCTTCAAGGGAGCTTATGACCCTGGGTGCTCAGACATGGATCCGGGAACTTGAAAAGATCCTTCGGGCCATGGCATGCACCGATGCACAGAAGGTTACCTTTGCTACCTTCATGTTAATAGAAGAAGCTGAACATTGGTGGGAGAATTATCGCCAACGTTTGGAAGCGGAGGGTGCCGCTGTTACTTGGGATGCTTTCAAAGAGAGATTCTTGGGGAAGTATTTTCCTGCTGATATATGCGACAAGAAGGAGATGGAGTTTCTAGCTTTGACTCAGGGAAGCATGTCCGTTGGGGAGTATGCCGCTAAGTTCGAGGAGCTGTCACGTTACTATCCACTCTACCAGTATTGTAATGATGATCGCTCCAAGTGTGTGAAGTTTGAGAATGGTTTGCGTCCATAGATTAAGCAAGCCATTAGTTATCAGGAAATCCGTGTTTTCCCCACCTTGGTGAACAAATGCAGAATCTTTGAGGAAGACTACAAGTCC
Source organism: Ammopiptanthus mongolicus (assembly GCA_039655645.1). Classification (NCBI taxonomy): domain Eukaryota; kingdom Viridiplantae; phylum Streptophyta; class Magnoliopsida; order Fabales; family Fabaceae; genus Ammopiptanthus; species Ammopiptanthus mongolicus. The sequence continues at coordinate 38,666,324 of CM077345.1, forward strand.
AGAGTTGCCCAGTTCAAGAATTCTGGTCCTCAAGGGAGTAAGAGGATGACCCAGCAGGATAAAGGTAAGCAGCAGTTGGCACCAGTTAGCCATGGGTTCAAGCACGCCGGCAAGAAACCGCATTATACGTCGGTACCAGCGAGTGGCGGAGGATTTGCCTCTTCTAGGCCGATCAGGTGTGGCAAGTGTGGTAAGGAGCACTTTACTCGGGACTGCAAGGAGACAGACATCATCTGCTTCAAGTGTGGGAAGCTTGGTCATATCAGTAAGGATTGTAGTGGGGAAAAGATGGAGCCACAGAGTGCCAGCAAGAGTTCTCAAGCCAATCGACTGAGGACAAGTGGGAGAGTCTTCACTCTCAGTGGAGCTGAAGCCTCAGAATCCGAAGACCTGATTCAAGGTAAATGCCTCATCAAAGGGACTCCTTTAATAGTGTTGTTTAATTCGGGTGCGTCGCATTCTTTCATATCACATGATTGCGTTGAGTACCTTAGATTACCTGTTGCCCAACTTGAATATGATCTAGTTGTTGCTAACCCTACCAATAAGCCTGTTGTTACCTCACATATTTGTAAAGGTTGTTCCATTGTCATTGATGATAGAAACTTCATAGTTGATCTTATATGCTTACCCCTTAAACAACTTGATGTTATTCTTGGTATGGACTGGTTATCCGCCAATCATGTCCTTTTAAATTGCTTTGATAAAACTGTTGTTTTTGGAACTGCTGTCAATCCTAAGGATCCGAGTTTTCTGACTGCCAACCAAGTCAAGGCTTCTATTAGAGAAGAAGCCCAAGTATACATGATCTTTTCTTCCCTGGAAGTAGAGAGAAAGGCTGAGGTTAAGGATGTGCCAGTTGTGAGAGAGTTCCCAGAAGTTTTTCCAGAGAACATTTATAGTTTGCCACCTGAGAGAGAGGTTGAGTTTAGCATAGACTTAGTGCCAGGTACAGGACCTATATCCATAGCACCTTATAGGATGTCCCCTCTAGAGCTAGCTGAGTTGAAGAAACAGTTAGAGGAATTGCTCCAGAAGCAGTTTGTTAGGCCTAGTGTGTCTCCGTGGGGAGCGCCGGTGTTGTTGGTAAAGAAGAAAGATGGCAGCATGAGGTTGTGTGTCGATTATCGACAACTCAACAAGGTGACCGTTAAGAATAGGTACCCTCTTCCTAGGATAGATGACCTTATGGACCAGCTGATAGGAGCCTGTGTGTTTTCTAAGATAGATTTGAGATCAGGTTACCATCAAATTCGAGTCAAGTCTGAGGACATTCCGAAGACTGCGTTCAGAACACGCTATGGCCATTATGAGTACCTAGTCATGCCTTTTGGTGTGACTAATGCCCCTGCTGTGTTCATGGACTACATGAACAAGATCTTTCATCCATACTTGGATAGGTTTGTAGTTGTTTTCATAGACGATATCCTAGTATACTCTAAGACTAGGGAAGAACATGAGGAACACTTGAGGATAGTCTTGAAGACCCTTAAGGAAAAACAGTTGTATGCCAAGTTGTCTAAGTGTGAGTTCTGGTTAGAGGAGGTGAGTTTCTTAGGACACATCATCTCTAAAGGAGGAATAGTCGTAGACCCATCTAAGGTAGAAACCGTGCTCCAATGGGAAGCACCTAAGTCGGTGACTGAGGTTAGGAGTTTCTTCGGTTTAGCCGGGTACTATAGGAGGTTTATAGAAGGATTCTCTAAGATAGCTTTGCCTATGACCCGCCTTACTAAGAAAGGTCAGATCTTTGTGTGGGATTCTAAGTGTGAGGAAAGTTTTCAGGAGTTGAAGAATAGGTTGATCTCTGCACCTGTGTTAGTGTTGCCCAATCCTAGTGAACCTTTTGTGGTGTACTGTGATGCTTCAAAGCAAGGTTTAGGTGGTGTGTTGATGCAGAATTGTCAGGTAGTAGCTTAAGCTTCTAGGCAGCTTAAGACCCATGAGAAGAATTACCCTACCCACGACTTGGAGCTAGGAGCCGTAGTGTTTGCCTTGAAGATTTGGAGGCATTATCTTTATGGAGCTAGATTTGAGGTCTTTAGTGATCATAAGAGTTTGAAATACCTATTTGACCAAAAGGAGATGAATATGAGACAGCGTAGGTGGATGGAATTTCTTAAAGATTATGAGTTTGAGTTGAGTTACCACCCAGGTAAGGCCAATGTAGTGGCTGATGCTTTGAGTAGAAAAACCTTACATATTTCAGCCTTGATGGTTAGAGAGATGGATTTGATAGAGGAGTTTAGAGATTTGAGTTTAACTTGGGAAGTTACCCCTAAGAGCATTAGGCTAGGAATGTTGAAAATCACTAGCAGATTGATGGATCAGATTAGAGAAGGACAGAAGATAGATGTATACCTTTTAGACCAGAGGGAGTTGATTGCTCAGGGTAGAAACCTTAGTTTTAAGGAAGGGACTGATGGAATTTTGAGGTTCCAAGATAGGGTTTGTATACCTGATGTGCCAGAGCTCAGGAAGTTGATCCTAGAGGAAGGACATAGGAGTGGTTTGAGTGTTCACCCAGGAGCCACAAAGATGTATCAGGATCTGAAACGGATGTTTTGGTGGCCTAGGATGAAAAAGGATGTGGCTGAGTTTGTGTATGCTTGCTTAGTGTGTCAGAAGGCTAAGATAGAGCACCAGAAACCTTCAGGTAAGTTACAACCTTTGAGTATTCCTGAGTGGAAGTAGGATAGTATCTCTATGGATTTTGTGTCTGGACTCCCTAAGACTCCAGCTGGTTGTGATGCCATATGGGTTGTTGTGGACAGGTTAACCAAATCTGCCCATTTCATCCCTATGAACATGGAATATCCATTAGAGAAGTTGACTGGGTTGTATATCAGAGAAATAGTTAGATTGCATGGGGTACCGTCTAGCATAGTTTCAGACAGAGATCCTAGATTTACCTCTAGATTTTGGAATAGTTTGCATGAGGCCTTAGGAACTAAGCTTAGATTGAGTTTAGCTTATCACCCACAGACCGATGGTCAGTCTGAGAGAACAATCCAATCCTTAGAGGACTTGTTGAGGGCGTGTGTGCTAGAGCAGTCTGGTAGTTGGGATAAGTTTTTACCCCTTATAGAGTTCACCTACAACAATAGCTTCCATTCCAGTATTGGGATGGCACCTTATGAGGCTTTGTATGGTAGGAGGTGTAGGACACCTTTGTGTTGGAATGAGCCTGGAGAGAATGTTGTGTTAGGACCTGAGGTAGTGCAAGAGACTACATAGAAAGTGAGGATGATACAAGAAAAGATGAGAGTGGCACAGAGTAGGCAAAAGAGTTACCATGATAAAAGAAGAAAAACTCTCGAATTCCAGGAGGGGGATCATGTGTTCTTGCGAGTTACTCCAACAACTGGGGTTGGCAGAGTAATGAAAGCGAGGAAACTTACTCCTAGATTTATTGGCCCTTACCAAATTCTAAAAAGAGTCAGTGAAGTCGCCTACCAGATAGCTTTACCCCCGTTCTTGTCAAATCTTCACAATGTGTTTCATGTGTCTCAACTTCGAAAGTATGTTCATGATCCAAGCCATGTGATAGTACCCGATATCATTCCACTAAAGGATAACTTGACTTTCGAGGTGTTACCGCTTCGGGTTGAAGATCGAAGGGTCAAGCAGCTGAGAGGGAAGGAAATTCCCTTGGTCAAGGTCGTTTGGAGTGGAGCTACAGAAGAAAGTGTTACTTGGGAGTTGGAGAGCAAGATGAAGGAGTCATATCCGCATATGTTTACTCAAGGTGAGTAGAAATTTCGAAGACGAAATTTTTATAAGAGGGGTGGAATTGTAACACCCTGTTTTTTTTTACACTATGCTTATATGTGTTAATATTTGCTTGTATATGTTGTATATATGTTGTTTGTCATTGTTCTTGATGTCCAAGTTCATAGTTGGGGTAGTTTAGCCTTAAGGAATGGTCAATGCATTCAAGTCCAAGAAACATGTTTTACGGTTTTGTTCATATCTTGAGTTCTAGACATTCGATTGAGGTGATCTTGGATGCGTTGGAAAGATTAGAGAATTATCTACAAGTCTTATTTCAGGTGTTAACACTAAATTCAGCTTCTAAAGTTTCGCGTCGCGAGGATACATTCGCCTGACAGCTAGATTATTGCAGCTCTCTGGTTCGCCTCGCGAAAGGCTACTCGCCTCGCGAATATGCGCGCACCAGAATCACGTTTTTGGGCTCCTAATCAGCCCATAATAACCCTAACTCATATTTATACCATAAGACTCGACCTAAACCTATTTTCTAAGTCGAATTACTCTTAGAAACTGCCTCTTCCTCTCCAAACAAGGATTTCTAAACCCTTTCCAAGGATCCTTAAAGGAGATTGCACCATTGTTCATCGTTCTTCGTCTCCTTCGCTTGAAGAGCATCACTGCCATCACAAGCCCTCTTCCTAGTTGCTGCTCTTGAACCTTTTGGAACTGTGATCGTGAAGTCAAGCGTCGTAAGATCGAGCATTCGTGTAGACGCAACCTTTTCCGGACCTTTTTCCTTCCTTTGTTCATTGTGATCGTCATACCAGGTATGGGGGGAAGAAATAGATCATGAGTATGTGGGTTTTGGGATAGGTTAAGATGAAGGGGTTAACCCATGACCCCTATATGTTTGTCTATATGCATTGTAAATGCCTATGTATATGCTATGAGTGTAATTATGTGTATGTGATGTATATGCCATGTACATGCCTATGTGAATATTGTATAAATATATATATGTTTATGGTTCTATGATTATGATTATGGGTGTTTGTCTTGATGATATGATTGAAATATTATGATGTGCGATGAATAGTATGAATATAGATACGATATGCATTGATGAGATTTTATGATGTGCATTGATAATGATGACTTGATGATGATGTGCGTTACAATAAAGAAAATAGGATTAGTGAAAGAACATAGCTTAGGGACGTTTGGCACCCCATAATGAATGAGTTGTTATGAGAGGTGAGATTGATAATATTGGATTAGTTTTGGAAACCCATAGGGATGATTCTTGAGAGATGGGACGATAGGCATAGGGATAACTTAGAGAATTCTTAAGATTCCCACATCTGTTATGATTCGCCTAGCGAATAGCCATTCGCGAGGCGAGACAGAGAGACCATTCGTGGTCTGACGTGGTTCGCCTAGCGGATTGTAATCCGCGAGGCGAATGAGAGAACCTGTTAGGAGCTCTCGGGCTCGCCTCGCGAGCCAGGATTCGCCTAGCAAATCTGAGAACCTATTTAGGAGCTCTCAGGCTTGCCTAGCGAGCCACGATTCGCCTAGCGAATCTGAGAACCTGTTTAGGAGCTCTTGGGCTCGCCTCGCGAGCCACAATTCGCCTAGCGAATCTGGGTCTCTCACCCAGATTCTGTTGTGAAGGAATAATGAATAGAGTAATGAGAAAAAGACTGTGAGATCACAATTCAAGGTTGATAATATAGAAAAGAACGTTAATTCTAATAATGACGATATGATAATATTGGCAATGTTGATAAAGGCAATAACAATGGTTAGCGCCTAGTTGTTTGATGATCATCGTTGATGGTCATTGTTGATAATCAATGTGATTGATTATGATGATAATATTGGCAATGCTGATAAAGGCAATAACGATGGTTAGCGCCTAGTTGATTGATGATCATCGTTGATGGTCATTGTTGATAATCAATGTGATTGATTATGATGGTGGATGGTTGGACATGTGTTTGCATGTTGTTGAGCATAGCATGCATCATACGTTGACGTTGTTATGTTGGGTGGAAAGCAAACGATGAATCGCGATAGTGGAGGCCACGATGGGTGTTGTCCCGGCCTTGCGGGTACGTTGGGTATGGAAGTTCCAGGTGACATGGGCTAGCTACCTATTGTCGGAGTGACCTAAAGAATAAGCTTGAGTACCCTGACTAGCCACTATACGTTATCAGGATTAGTGAGAGTGTTCGGGGATGGCCCATGGTCTGGCATATCATCCACGTTGATAACCGGACATGTACTCCTAATCGTCTTTCCAGAGTTAGAGTTGTTGGCCACATGCATACGGAGTAGTGATGTTGCATTCGCATTGACATGCATCCTTGATATATATATTGATTATATCTGTGTTGATTGATGTATGTTGTATGCCATCTTAATTACTATTCTATTCCGTTTACATATATTCATGATTGTGTTTCTTACCCCTCTCTTTGTTATTCTTGTGCATATGTTGTGGTATATGCAGAGGAGGGTGAGCATGCTGATGAGGAGTGATCCCGAGGAGATCTCTCTCAGTAGTTAGGATTTATGATTTATGTTCTTTAGTTTTATTCCGATGTATTATCGGTATATGTATACCAGCTCTGATATGTGACATCGGGACTTGGGTTATGTTTATTATTTATGTTTTCCGCAGTTTGTTTTTAAAGGATTTTGATTATTTCAGATTCCTATGTTTTACGTTATAGATGATGTGATGCACATTACCCTTGAGGATATGTTTTTATTTTAATTGTTATATTTTTAAAGACATGTATGATTTTATTTATGTTTTATCATATGCGGGGTAGTGGGTGTCACATGCAACGTAGAAATGCATAGCCATGCTAAGGTAGGACAATATGAGATATTGGGCCCACATGATCGTACGTCAATTACTAGATCAAGAAATAAATAATTAGACTTAACAAGGATGACACATTTATGCCTTGTGTTCAATTAAGATATTGTGACGAAAGGATGTTGACTTCACATTATATATGGTTACAATATGGTTTTAATTATATCACCAATATTCTAATTAATTGGGTAGTAATGATGTATTGCTAGATGCCGCTCATTGTTTATAATATTAATTGATTATTAATATGATTAATAATAATTAATATTATTGCCAATTAATTGAGAACCTATAGGGTCACACACATAGAGCAAATATTCAGAGAATTAGTTTAATTCATTAATTAAATATGATTTAATTAATAATTAAATGGGATTGATTTAATTGATTAATTAAATATGATTTAATTAATAATTAAATGAGGATAAGTTTAATTGATTAATTAAATATAATTTAATTAATAATTAAACGTTGAGCCTGTAGTGTACAGTAGCCCAAGTGGCTTAGATTAAGTGAGTGACAGCTAGTATTAAGCTGTGCACATCACTTAAGCGACACACAACACAGAGCACTCATAACGGCTGATGTACTCTATTGACAGTCGCGCCTCCTTTCTCTCTCTGTGTGTCGCGCCTCTTCCAATCCTGATAGCTAGCACTACGCTATCTCTGACGTTAGTTTGCTCGCGTGGACTGAGTAGAGGTATTGCTACTTTGCAATACTGGTGATAAAGAAGAACCTCTCCTTTTATGCTGATAGCAGTAGTGTTCCTCGGATCTGCTGCTCTGTAGCTGTGCAGATCAAGTTGCCATTCACACCGTAGCAGTGTTCGTGATTTACCAGTGCTACTGACGTGCTCACAATGTTCATGGTAAAGCTACGCTTCAAGAGTTATGCACAATATCCTTGTGATTGATGTGCGATACGTGGTCTTTTAGTAAAGGGGTTTTTCAGCTCAAGAAGTTTTTATAAATTGTTTTTAAAAATTATCCCTCTTGAAACCCCAACACGGGGATCAACTCTCATTGTATACAAAATAATTATTTTTTATGAGAAAATTGTTTAGTTCATTTTTTATTAGTTTTAAAAAGATCTTGCCACAAAACTTGTTTTAGGCCTCAATATGTCTTGGGCCGACAGAAGGAAAGATGGGTCTGTTAGAAAGTAAATTTCTTTAATAAATATATATATTTTGTTTTTGGTGACTTCTATGATTAGACTTTCATAAAATTTCTTGGGATCATCAAATACTGAAATTTTGTTGGACTAGAACACGAGACAGATAAACGGATAAAGTATCCTAACTAAACAGGGAAAGAAGAGAGCATTGAACTAAGAACTATCAAGTATGAGCACTCCAAAATTAATGTATCGTATCCGTGCCCGGTATTCGTTGGGTACTTAAGGGTATATACCAAGCACGTATCCGAAAAAATTGAAACAAAAAAATTTGGGTATTCAGTTTGGGTACACGTGATATTTTTTGGGTACGTATCGACTCCCATATACACACTCTGATAAATAAAGTAACATTGTTGTTTAGTAAAAAAATAAAAAATAGATTTTTCTATCCGTTTTTTTATAATGTTGATATTTTTCCTATTTCATAGTGGACTGTTTTCCTATATTTTGTCATATAAATAATCTTTTCCTATTTTTTCTTGTGTAAATATTCTCTTCCTTGTTCCCTTCTATATATTTCCGGTTTGTGTTGTTTTTATTGTTGTAGCTTTGGTTTTGGTTGTATAATGATAGTTAGATAATCAATTTCTATAATTAAGAGATTAATTTTGTACAGAGATTATGATTATAAATTCAAGTGATTGAGAGTGTAATTTATCAAGTAATTCAGTACTAGTTCTATTATCTTATTCATCTAATTCAAGTTCTTTTTCCTTCCAAATCTACATCTTTGTTGTATCGGTGAACTTTATATCATCATCATCAACATTATTATTATTATTATTATTATTATTATTATTATTATTATTGTTGTTGTTGTTGTTGTAGTATTTATTAGGGGTGTTCATCAACCGATCCAACCCAATTCAAACCGCAAAAACCGAACCGAAAAACCGAAAACCAAATAAACCGAAAACCGAAAAACCGAAAACCGAAAAAATCGCTTTTTTTTCATTGGATTGGATCGGATTTCGGATCCCCTAGTGAAAACCAATCCAATCCAATCCAAACCGACCTACTATATACATATACTATTATTTTTTAAATTATAGGACTACTCATACTTAAGCATTGTTTTTTATACTTTTATGAACGAACACTCTCATTCTCTTTAATATTTTTGTTGGAATTGTCAAATACCAGATGTATTGGAATGTGTATAGTTATTCATGTACCTAGGAATCAATAGTTATTCATTTACTAGAAGATTTTATGCATATACTTAGGAACTAGAACTACATTAATTCTAGTATATATAGGTTTAATGTTGGTTTTCGACTTAATATAACTATGTAACGATGTATCGGTAAAAACCGAATTATCCAATCCAATCCAAACCGCATTTGATTGGATTGGATCGGATCGGATTTTTTTAAGTAAGCAAACCGATCCAATCCAAACCGCAAGTTGTTTTCATCTTTGGATCGGATGGTTTTTTGGCTCAAAACCGATCCAATCCAATCCGCGAACACCCCTAGTATTTATGTTTATCTTTTATACAGGTTTGTTATGTTTAATCATGTAACATTTTATATTATATTATATATATATATATATATATATATATATATATGTATCATTTTTAAATAATTTATATTGACGTACACGTACCTTGATTTTTTTAAAAAAATTGTATTCCGTACCCATATCGGTATCTATATCGGATACCGATACCGTACACGTACGTATGCAACGTAGACTAAGAAGTAAGAAGTAAGCAAATGTAACCGCACTCAAAACTCATACGCCCATGTGCATATTGTATGTCTACTCATCATTAAAATATGAGATACCTTGATACTCACTAACACTCACATCAGTCTAAGGTATGGTGTCCCATTTGAGATATTCAATTTTTTTTACGAAACATATATCAAAATAGCATAAGCAAAGGCGTGAACTAAAAATAATTTTTCGTGTACTTCAAATTCGAACTCAAATTACGAGAAGGAAAACATCCGCTAAGTGGATGATCACCTGAACAGGTGAACCGAACAATATTCATAATTAGAAGCAACACTAAAATTAAAGGGAATTAATTGAATCACCAAGTGAATAAGCATGTAACGGGAAAAGAGAGGGACAAGTGTAAACTGCAAAGAAGCCAAATCACGATTTGAAATTAAACTAGTAAGTTACCTGTGCGATGCACGGGTTGAGTTGGGTTCTACACATTTTTGGAGGCGACTTATGTATATAATATTTACTTTTTTTTATTGTAATATAACTATTTACTTAAAAGTAAACATTAAATATACACTTGTTGCTCAATGAGAATATGAGACCAGAACATGGATGCTTAATAAGAATAATAGAGGGAAAAAATGCTTGACCATTGTACAAAATCAACAAAATATATTGTTGAGTACAGTTTCAGATCTTTGTAAGTTCTCGTAAAGTATCAAACCCACTTGCGTCTATAGCTGTGACAACTGAAAAATTAATATTGTTAAGTGAAGAAGTGCCCAAGTTGTTGCAATTGTTGGTAAGCAAACTGCAGGTTTCAACTGTGTGTCGTGGACTGATTTCTTGCAAATATATTTCAAAGACATCCTTGGGCACATGTGTGACACCTAATTTTGCCACTCTTAGTAGAGCTCCATATGGTGTTGATCCAGCAGGAGAATGTTGTATGCCCCCACCAAAGTAATACTCGTTACCATAAACCACAATTCCTGTGTGCCTGGGGTACAAAAAGAGTATCCAAAATTATAACAATTCGATATGCCAATAAAAAGATGGCACACTGACAATAATGCCAAAAAAAAAAAAAAAAAACTCGTTACCATATCTACTTTTATACCAACTATACATCTCAGGTAACATTACACATCCACATTATTGGACTGCACAAGAAACAGAAACCAACTATTAATTCCCTTTTACTTGTTATCATACAAGTCAACAATCAGTTTAGACTAAATATTATTGGTGCTAAGGTCCTATTGTTAATCAAACAACCAATTAAATACATGGTTGATCAAACCACTAATTCAATGCACTCAGAAAATCAAGCAAAAGAGGGTGACCTCTGCAACCACACCTTAGACAAAATTTTCAATCACCCAATGTAATTTTGTTTAAAAAAACAAAGAAAGAAAGAAATAGGAGAATATGAGTACCTTGTGAAAATTGAGAAGTTGGGTAATTGGATGGGGTTGAGAAGTGAAAGGCAACAAAATGGAGATTCCAATAACCTTCAAGGAAGAAAAAGACTAAGGAAGGAGAACCATCTAGGTTAGGCATGTCTCCAGTTTCCTAAGAAGATGATAAAGGAATGAAAATTTTGAGAAATGTGTCTGACAACAAAAATGAAGAGAAATCATATTAGTGATCACATGATTAGTTTCCTGCAATTGCATCTCTACTAATCCTTGTATAGAACATGATTTTTAAAGAGGAGGACAGTAAAAGAAAAAAGTTGCTGATAACCTCCATAGTAATCTCAAGAAGAGCATTGGATTTTGTAACCAATATGTTTTTTTTTCCCCATTAATTGACAATCTATTTCTCCATTATCAAAGTGTCATCTTGTGGCAACTTGAGATCGCTCAAATATTTGATCACTTTTTTTTCAAAAACAGGTTGAAAATTATCCATGTTAGGACCATCACAATCAAGGATTCCTAGATCCAGCTAGGAAGTTAAATTAGAATTATAAACTTGGATCAACTTAATAAGGATAACAGAGTATTGTTAGGAGTGGTCTAACATACAAAATATGTTACTACTTTTGACAAACATACATATGTGACTGAGCGAAAAAGAAAACTGTAGAAGCTAATACCTTTGGCAGGTTTGAGTTTTCATTAGTATATTAATATACATCATGTATATTAATATACATTATGTTGAATTTCGTACATATCTCCCAGAGACTCATCTCACTCCGAGGTGTTATGAACTATAAACTGTGAGCTTATGTCTCTAACATATTCAGTTAAGGTTTTCAACGACCACCATAAGTAAAAAATCAAGCATCTGGGATGTCTAGCTCATCCCAAGTCATGCTAGATGGTACATGGGGCAAGTGCAATAGAAAAACAAACCTATTTGGTTTTCATTAGTTGCTTCTCATCAACCAAAAAATTCCATGCACTTGGAACCATTAAGAGAGGCAAGCACATATGGCCTTGCACTTCAGAACTACTAAGATTCATTAAAAAATAACAAAGGGATGAACCTTATATAGTATTTCATCAGTATTCAGTAGCAAATCAGTTTATTATGTACCATAGTTAAAACAAAATCCTTATCTTTGAAAAGGACCTACACACTGCAATGACTAAGCCAACTTCAACACTACCAAGCACTTAAATTTTGTTGCTCCTTAAATGGCTTATGCATATGATCATAGATTTAGATATGTTAAAGCCAATACATTGCAAAAATAATGATTATTTCCTGTTAAGATTGCAAACAATTTTAACAAATTTACAATTTTATGCTGCCAGATATGTGAGAGATCATTGAGTTCTTCAACTGGTGGCCCCATAGGAAGCTCATGAAAATGATGCTATGCCAATTAAGGAAGATCATCACAGCACCAATTGTTGTGAAACCAATCACAAGCCTAACAAAGAGGGCTCTAAGCTGAAATATTTGCTTTTAAATAATCAATCATTTATTGGCCATGCAGAGGAGCTCCTCAATCTTGATTTGGATTGTCCTATGATCAAACCAAAAAATGAAACTAATGAAATAGCCAATGTCAGACTCTACTTGGATTGCGCAAATGAGCTAACTGAGCGTAAAAGCCTTCATGAGTCACAAGCAGTTTGTCCTTTATTTCTAACTTATTCAGGGAATTCAAGATTGCACATCTCTTTAGGCAAGTTTATTGAAGAAATCTATAATGCCATTGGGAATTTGACATCTTACGGTGAAAATTTTGGGAAGAAACTTGCTTCGTCAGATAGTATCTATGAAATCCTTCCTTAGCTCTATCTTCAAAATTGACCATTCATTTATAAATTATATTATAAGATCTGTTAGTACATGACAGAACAAAGCTAAGATATATAAATAAATCATAGGCTACATTTAAGACAACTAATTAATAATAATTATAATGACAACAATGAGAAAGTTAGCTTGTACTAATCGACAAACCTTAAATACAATGACATCATAAGCATGGCCTCCAAAGAAGTGAAACTAAACATTCCCTCACAATTCTTAATTACTGAATCTAGTTCTGTCCAATATGCAAATTATCCAATCAATTAAGAATGTTAATGCCTAAAAAGCACCCTCAGATGAATATTATTAACTAAACCATGTTTATTTTTTTTTTTTACCTGGGCCAATTATTATAAGCTTCTTCAACCCAGGGGCATCCCGCCTCAGTGTAGGTCGATGTCCTTCAAGATTCATCCTTCCACAACATGAAGAGAAATGATATGTCAAGTTATGATAGAGAATACAAATGTAATAAAAGGACAACCTCTAAGGCAGGCCACCTAATAATTATCCCAACAACAACACTGCAAATCTTTCATGGAGCATAACTCACACCTAATAACTTGCTATTGTTAACTCATGAACTGCATTAGGTGTATCTTTAAACAATGGCGGAAGGCTTCTGAACTCTGTTAGTAACACCTGCAAGTAAATAATATCATTCAATATTTTACACTGACTCCAAAACTCCAACAGCTGCAACTATGTACGCGAAAAGAAAGAATTTAAAACCTTGCAAAATACTATCTCTTAGACATATGAATCAGAGCTATGAATTCAAGCTGCTTGCAGTAATCATAAAAGCTCAATGACTAATAATTAATTCCACTTTTCCTCCCTCAACTTTTTCTTATACGATTTTGATCTCTCAAAAATTTTAATTACACTTTTCGTCCCTCAACTTTTTCAATTGTGCGATTGTGGTCCCTCAAAAATTTTAATTTCACTTTTCATCTCTCAACTTTTTAAAATTGTTCAATGAAAGCATTTATTTTGGTCCCTAGAAGGAATAATTTTGCATAATTTTACAAAGTTGAGGATGAAAAATGCAATTAAATTTTTTGGAGGATCAAAATCGTACAATTGAAAAAGTTGAGGAACGAAAAGTGTAATTAAAATTTTTGAGGGACCAAAATCACACTATTAAAAAAGTTAAGAGACTAAAAGTCAATTAAACCTAACTAATAAAACGCTATTTTTTTTAATGTAAAACACTAAAAGCACTATTACTTGTTTTTTATTTATCTAAAACAAACATCTCGTAAATAAAATTAGACCCATAATGCATCATTGCTATAACCATCTCAAACTAAGCAACCTAGACAAAAACCATAATTTATTCTGATAAACAAATAAAAATTCCCACTTTTTACTTCCCACAATGCCAAATTAAAATTCAATTATTTTTTTTTAAAAAAAAAACAACTGAATGGATCTTGCTGAGGCGATGGAAGAAAAGGAGAGAAGAATTTGTTGTTGGTGGAATGTTGTGTGCTGATTCACAAGAGGAAGAGGTGATGAGAAGAAGAGGAGCAATGTGGTATGTGTCGCCATTCACGTGTGATGTAGAAAAACATTCCAAGTTGATGAGACGGAGAAAAAGGGAACAGACAGATAGAAAAACAACGTTGAAATGATGAATGGGACAAAAAAAATTAGGAATCGAGAAGATTCTGTTTTTTAGCCGGAAAAAATGTTTGGAGAAGGTGACATGTGTAATAATAACAGTAAAAAGTTGGTGGAAAGCTTAACACATGTATTCAACATTAAAAATTATGCAGATTTATAATTTATAATAATATAATATAATAATATAGATAAGATGGCATAATAATGAAATTGCTATAGTTGATCCACGAAATAAAAATGCGAAGACAAGACAATCATGATATGCATTAACCTCCGTCCTCATCTTTAATTAAAGGATTGGAAAGGAAAACTATACATATACATCTTTCATGACCCACCCCACCACCAACATGCTGTAAAGTATAGGTTACCCACCAATACCATTTGCCCCTTTCTTACTTAGCCTACTCGCCTATTCTAACAAAAAAACAGTAAACCCACGTCTTATACCTCCACAACGTAAAAAAAAAAATACTGGAGAGGACTGGATCTCCATTTGCATGATTGAAGAGCTAAGCAAGTAGTATAACAGTAACCCACTGGTCCACAATCTAGAAAGAGCAAAAAGGAAAAAGGGAAACTATTTAATTAGAATATATTTGCCTATAAAAGTTTTTTACACTAACAACTAATAATATATTATTACATTATTAAAAATATCCAAGATCATGCTAACCAATGTCCTGATTAAGGAAGAACTAAGTTTGTTGTTATCCCTTCATGTATTAAATACACATGATTCTAATAAAATTTTTTTCTTAATTTCTTAACTAATATCCTTAATTAGTATTATCCAAATGTTTAACTCTTATACTAATTATTATCGTATGAAACTTAAAAGTCACTCATGAAGTGAATGTAATTGGTTTACACCGAAAAATTTTTACTATCAAAATTGAACTCAACTAAGTAATAAGAAAAATTATCATCTCACACAATGACGGATGCTTCTATCAAACAACTCATTAGCCATCTAATCAAAAAAAAAAAAGTCATTAACCAACAATTCATGTGATTAACCATATATTTATACTTCATTACCAAGATGAAAAAAAATATATAAAAAGTACTAGTATGAAAATACACGGGTGGTAAATTGGTAATAAACAGAGCTTGCAAAGCTGTTAGACTCTGATTACTTGATGCCAAATACTCAACTTATAGAGGAAAGGAAAATATCTTCTATGGAACTAACTCTGCTAGGGTTTTGTCACATGAGGGTCTAGGGTTTGCATGCTTTCATCATGGATGTTCAGCTGTGGCAATGCATGTTTCCTGAGTCCCTTGCTCCTCTGATCCCTCCATCCCCTCCTCACGCACCCCCTTCTTGCTCACCTACTCTGCCTGCGGTTTCAGCCCCACATAGAAAGTCTTTCGTGCAGGCACTAAACAATACATGTGTTATACCTTTGAGCCAGCTACCTGTACCTTGTCTCAAAGGAGAGGAATTGGCAATCCCTATACCAGAAGAGGAGTATATAGCTGGTCTGCAGGCATCAAAAAATAACCTGCATGGTAGAATTATCTTGTCAAAGGGAGATAATCCTATCAAAGTCAATGATTTGCGAGTCAAGTTAACTAACTTACACTACAAAAAAACAGGCAATTTGCCACCTCCACAATCGGTGGCAAAATTGATAAAATCGGTGGCAAAAAAGGTTTGCCACCGAATTTGCAACTAATTCATTTCGGTTGATAAAAGCCTAGTCGCAAATGAGTTTGCAACCGAATTTAGTAATCGGTTGCAAATTTGCAACCCACAAAATCAGTCGCAATGTTTCCACACCGGTTACAAATTCGTTGGTTGTTTTGATGTTTGTCAACCAATTTTGCGACCGATAAAACTGTCACAAAATCGGTCACAAAATAAATGACCATTACAATTAAAATACAAATTTGCGACCAATTTCAGTGTTGCAAAATCGGTGGCAATATTAATTATTTTTTAAAAAAATTGAAATAATATTAAAATTCAAATTTATTTAATTAAAATAATAAATATTATTATTTTATTTGATTGATTATTAATGGCACAAATTTTAAAATTTGCATTGCAAAAGAAAGAAAATCAAAACAAACATGATATAATTAAATAAAACTATATCAATTCATAAAACAGTATCAAATACATATATAATGTATGGAACTAAAACCAAAATACAAATCAAAATACATAATGATGGAGGTGATCATGGAGGTGCAATGTCGTCGCCCCCATCCTCACCAAGGTAGTCGTATGCTTAAGTTTGTGAGCTGCATAAGCTTAATCTAGAGTGGCGGATACGTAAACTATAATTGTACAATAATTAGGAAAAGATTTTCTATTGAGGATTAGGAGGACAGCTGTTAGTAGCAGCAACACGGGATCTCCATTCTAGCAACTCTTTACTGGCGTCATCCTTGTGTACAAAAACTTCTATAAAACATAGTGAATCTTTCTGTGGCCCGATAGCTATTGCAATTGCTTCTGTTAGATCTTCCTCTGTATGTACCTACACTGACAGCAATAACAGTCCATTGGTACCACAAGCCAACAACTTACCGAAAAATTATGCATTCAACGAACAACACAAGATTACCAACTCCAGTTAATGAAGTGAATATTATTTATCTTCTCCTAGTGCTTTTTATTTTAGTTAGACTGAAAAAACTGTGATATATACAAGAATTTGCATTCTGCAGTCTCAAGATCAGCATTGACCTGAAATAGTATTCAAATGGACTTTTTCTTTCCTTATTTTACTATATTTTTTGGTTAGACTAATCCAAATAGATCAGGACTACAAGTCTAGGGAGTACAAAACAAAGGTGCTCTTTTCCTTTAAGAACCATCTTCAATATGTATAACCTTCAACCTATAATATACTAACACAGTAAAACAATATAAATTTTTTTGTTTATGCTAACCTTGGCAGTCCAGCATTTGCCTTCTCCATTATGAATGGCTTCCACAAAGCGAGTGTAGTCCCAGTTCTTGATCACATTGTATGGGGGCCATCATGAATCTAAACTTCAATTGTATAACCTCCATTGTTAATGAGGAAGATGATGCTCTTTTGTCCACAGCGAATCATTGTTGAAATATCCTGTGTTGTCACCTAAATAAGGGAAACAATAAGTCTCTGTGCTTCATACATCAAGCTAAAATTAAATTAATCAACGGGTTTTCCTGCTGTTGATGCTTATCATTATTCAAATGTCACAAATATTTAATAATGGTTGAGATTCATCATAAACCAAAAGTAACTATAACCTATGTTCAAAGGGTGATTAAGTATTAATCCTTCTTGATTGCTTACCCTGCTGCTTCTAATCCTTCTTGATTGTTTACCCTGCAAAAATCAAAGATTACACCTTAATGCCAAATGTGGATGCAAGAGCAAACATAAAATAAAAAATCATAAGTAAAACACTATGAGATATAAAAAAGGGTGATTAAGTGTTAACAAAATAGAAAAAACCAAGGCATACTTTCTATTAGTTCATCAAACTAGAGTTGCGTATGCATAAGCTTGTGAGCTATAGAAGCTTAATCTAGAGCAATGAATGGACCAAACCAAACCACAATAGACTAGGGTTAACCAATATAAAGCAGCCAAATCAATAGCACATCACCTACACTGAAGCATAACAAAAATGTTTTCCCTCTGTAAAAAATAATCCACATCCATTGAGCTTTAAATTCTCTGCCATCAAGCTGTCTAAACAGTTTATTACTAATAGAAAACCAGAACCAGAAACCAGTATCTGCGTAACACCAAGTATCTGAATCACAGAAACCAGTCATGTCTTAATCTCATTAAGATATTGAACCTGTATCTTATTCCTCATTTCATAGACACATGTCTTAATTTGTCTTTTTTTCAAACAAGTGGTGTGCAAGAATGGAAAAACAGAATGAACTCTCTCATGTGATTGCTCAAACATTTTAGAAATTTTAGAAGCTATCCAATTAAATCAAGCTTTCGGATCCAGCGAGGTAGCAATACAGGTAGCATGATGAATCACACACAGAGGTAGCAATACAGGTAGCATGATGAAAGCAACCCATTCTTGATACCCAAGGTTTCACGCATGGAAGCCCCACAGACTCAGCTTCCAAAACCCAAAACCCAAAAACTAACATCAGTAACAACAACAAACATAATACAAAGGTTGGGTTTTTATCTCAGAAACTGACAAAAAATTGCAGATGCAGAGAGCGGTGGGTATGAGGAGAGGTCATTACCTGAGTGGTGGTCCTCGGCAGTGGTGCTTCGGAGCAGAGAGAGGGAGACGAGCGGTGGCTTGAGACCGGAGCGGTTGCAGAGAGAGGGAACGGTTGCCGACGAGCGGTGGTGGTGGTTGAATACGAGCGGAAAGGAGCGGTTGCAGACGAGCGGAGAGGGAGGGGTTGCAGACGAGCAGGGAGGGAGGGGTAGGGAAAGAAGAAAGAGAAAAGGCAAAATGAATGAAGAGGGAAAAGGCAGCCCGCGTGTAATAGGGATTCTTTTTGCGTGAACAGTCGCAAAATCGGTGGCAAATAATTAAAAGCTACACTTTGCGACGGATTTTGTAACGGTGGAAAAAATATTACTGTTATGTGGTCGCAAAATCGGTGGCAACATATTCGATCCAATTGACTTTTAATCCCTTTTGTGTTTGCGACCGATTTTCCCACCGATTTGACAAAAACAAATAGCCACAGACAAATCGGTCACAAAATCGGTCGCAAAGTCTATTTTTATCATATTTTTTGTTGATTGATCAACGGTCACAAAATCAGTTGCAAATACTACATATTTGCGACGGACAAGAATCGGTCGCAAATATTCGGTGGCAAAAAGGCTCTTTTTTTGTAGTGTTATGGAGTCCATTTCTCAATGGAAACTGATTTCGATTGGAAGAGGTTTTTATGAATTCTCTTTCTCCTCAATAGAGGATATGAGGAGGGTATTGGCGGCTGGTTCTTGGAATCTTGCTCCGGGTTTATTGCGATTGTTCTCCTGGTCACCAGGTTTCAATCCTTCCCTTGTTAAACAATCCCATGTCCAATGTTGGATTAGGATTTTTGTTTTCCCTTTTGAGTACTAGAGACCTAAGATCTTATATTCAATAGCAAGAGGAATTGGTTCCCCTTTGTCCCTAGATGATGCCACTCAAAATTGCACACTGGGACATTATGCCAGAATATTGGTTGATATTGACATGAATAATTAGTTGAGGGATCAGATCTTGGTTGAAAGGAAAGGGTTTGCCTTCTTCGTTGGGGTAGAGTATGAATCTTTGCCTGCATTCTGTTATACATGCAAGATGATTGGCCATACTTTGTCAAATTGTAGAAAGAATCAAGATGATAATGCTGGTTTTCAGCCTCAGGATCTTGGCTTGAGAGGGAAGGCTAATAAGAAGATAGTGCAGAAGTATGTTGAGAAAAGTCTGAAGGTCATAAATCAATCGACTGTTGATGTTAGAGGGGTTGCCTCTAAGGTTCTTGACAAAGGAAAGGTTGTGTTGAATAATGAAGACTCTAGCCTCAGGGTTCTATCGGCTAATGTTCCTTACGTATTGGAACAAATTCATCATAATGATCTCGGAAAAGAAGATACTGTGAATCAGAGAAATGAAGATTCGGATTCTGTAGAAACTATATTTGATGAAACAGCACAATCAATTGCAAGATCAGAGGCTGCTAAATCAAATCAGGCTTTGAGGCAGGGGGAGCTTGAAGCTCCTATCCAGCAGGTTCATCAAGGTAGCCAGGACCAGGCTCATGGGTCTAGATCTGGGATGCATGATTCCATATACCAGGTATCTGAT